>ML279494.1:0-60650 GCA_005239495.1 Nicotiana undulata
GTTTCATTTTGCTCAGTCTTTTGTTCCACACTGCGGCTTGTATTTTTGTATATATATATTTCAATTGTTGTATCTATGTAGCCGCCCGTTAACACTGTGACACTAATCCTGGCACACACTTGTTGTAGTTATGTTGGGTTTCGGGGTTGTATATTTTTGGCCTAGCTGTGGTTCAGCTGGTATCTACGGCCTGACCTCATATCGTTGTTATATTCCGCACTATATTTGTTATAAATTGTAAATAACTGGAATTTCGAGTTCTGGGCTAGTATCTCCTAAGGATTCATATGTTGGCTTGCCTAACCTCGCCGTTAGGTGCCATCACGACCTGAACAGGGTTTTGGGTCGTGACAAAAACAAAAGAACATCATAAGTCCATTGCAGCATAGTGGAACTCCTGAAGCCAAATTTTTGTTTGTTGAACAAAAGGTACTATGCAACTCAAAATAACTTACACTCTGCAGTAGAACATTAGAACCTAAACCTGTAGTTGCTTGAGAATTGAATAGGGAGGGGGACGGGGAGAGCTTCTGAATTTGTATGAGACTACAATCTGCAACCAAATCTGCTCCCTCTAAACCCTAAACTTGCAAGAATAATAAACTAGACAAGCCAAGATAAATAAGCAACTGCAGCTGTTCAAGTAGGGTGCATACACTTTGCTCAAACTAGAGAACCTATAGAGACTCTTCATCATCTTCCAAGGCACTGTAGATCAGCCTGCAGAAAGAACACATGGACTCGGTCAAAAAGTGTCTTATTTATAAGAACCTCCGTAACAAAGAGCGACTTAATTACTTACCAAAATAATGATATGAAGAGGAGAAGGACGATATAGCCTAGTTTGAAAAGCCTCTGTTTCTTTTCCCAATCAAGCTGATTAAAAATCTCAGTCACATCAACAAGATGCTGCCTTCTCGTGTACCTAGAGCATGAAGCAACTATGAGAAATTTTGTATGAGGAAAAACATCAGCAAAATTGGAGAGGTTTGATAACTTATTAAATCTCAATCACTAAATTAAGCACTAACAAGTTCAAAGAATGCAAGGATATGCACATTTTGAATGCATTTGAAAAGAAGGTAACAGAAGGATGAAAAAGGACTGCTTCAGTTTCAACTAGGGCACAATGCAGATCCTTTAACCACTTAGTACTGGTAATACCAATATTATTTAGCAAACAAGTACCAGCTTTCCAGTGAACTATCATTGTTTTACCAAACAACGGTTCAAGCCAGCTAAGACTATCTTTCTGATCCACCCTAACACAACTTCAATACAGTCTTTCCTCTAGTTTCATATGGCAAGATGCCCCCATGGACTTCCTTTCATCATTAAGTTGAAAACTATAACAAAAGATATACTGGCAATATTTTCAGTGAGTTTACCCTTTCTTTGGTCAATTTGTAAAAGGCTCAATGGAAACCTTTTATTTTTCAGAGGGATAAATAAGGAAAAGAATTATTAAAAAAACCCATCCATGCACCGGAAAACTTACTGGTATTATCTCTGAATTAATCTATATGGTGGTATCAGTAAAAACCATCCATTTTCAGTAGACAACAAACAAATACACCTCAATGGCAAACAAACTTGGGTTGGCTATATGAATTCTCTATATCCATTTCCCCTATTTGGGTTCATATCATTTCAATACACAGTAATTTTCGAACAAGGTTTTCCAAACCACACACCTATCCCAGCATTAGGCGTGTCAACAATTAACCAAACTAATAAGACTTCTGCTAATACCAGACCTAATGCAAGTGTATCAAGAACGACTAAGCCTTAACCTAAAAGAGTTGATATCACCTATATAGATCCTTCGTTTCCATCATATTTTGTTCCTAGCTAAATTCGTATGAATTTCGCGTCATTGTAGGTCTTTCGAGTCACCCTCCCTCAATATGATTTTAAAACAACCTCATCCTTTTTACCACCTTCAATCATCATAATGCCACACTTATGGAATGATGAATTTAGTGGTCTGTGTAGAATATGGTCAAACCATTTCAAGTGACCTCATATTTTCACCTATACGCATGCTGCTTGCGCCTCTATCGAATGTGATTATTTCTAATCTAGTCAATCTTGTATGGCAGTACATCCATCTTACTATTCACGCTTATGTGACACTCGTCTTGTGGATATGTTGGGTATTTTAGACAAATCATTCACTCCCATGTACAATTGCGAGTTTTCACAACTGTTCATATACTTGCCTTTTACTTTAGTACTCCCTCCGCTTCAATTTATGTGAATCTATTTCCTTTTAGTCCGTGCCTAAAAGAATGACCTATTTCCCTATTTGGAAACAATTTACCTTTATGCAATGATTTATAGCCACACAAAATATATGAGCCTCATTTTACACCACAAGTTCAAAAGTCTTCTCTCTTTTCTTAAACTCCGTGTCCAGTCAAATGGGTTCACATAAATTGAAATGGAGGGAGTAGTTCTTTGCTATCACCTAGCATCCCATCCTCTATTTCAATCATCTTATTTTAATTTATGTGTTACGTCGTTATCAGTTATGCCCATTTTCTTGGAAGACCGAGTCTAGATATCTGAAGTTTGACATTTCGGCACCAAAATCAGTGGCGAAGCTAGAAATTGTTTCAAGGGTGTTCAAATTTGAAAGTAGTAAAAACATTTTCCGATAAAGGGTGTTCAATATGTGTTATATACCTCTAAAACGTAATATTTTACCTACGTACACAGTGCAATTTTTCGACGAAGGCTGGTCAGTTGACCACCCTTAACCCCATGTGGCTTCGCCACTGACCATCATCCCCTCTAATATCACAATTTTTAATCAGTAATTCCTATAGTCTCACCTTAACCTTTTTTGCTTATGAGGGCTAAACTTGCAGTGCAAGTATATTCTATCTTACTTTCACTTATCTTAACACTTTCCAGATTCAAACTTGAGTTGATTCCCTAGTTAGTTTCATAAATTAACACAATGTCATCTCAAATTTCATACACTAAGGCTTTACAAATTCAGCAATTTGAAACTGGACGAAAAGGAACAACCCATGCTAATATGAGCCTGCTCAAATCATGCAAATGCAATCCTGCTAAAACTTGAAAAGTAAAAAATTTGAGAAACGCCCTAGATCTGCTGATAACCTTGAGACCAGAAAATAACTCCACACAACAGAAAATCCACATACCTATACAGAAATATTGTTGTTGAATTGTACGTACCGCCTTATCTATAAAGCATAAATAACTAGAGCGGGAATAGTTTTATTATATATTTAGGTTAGCAATATGCACGTAAAATATTTCTATTGATGGGTGATAATGAGACTCTCGAGTTCAGGAACTCTGCCAGCTTCGATACCATATTGAATTGTGTGATGCGGCATCTAAAAGCTTAAGTTGCTGGAGAGAAGACAATTTTGTTTATATATTTAGGTTTGTGACAATTCCCAAACAATTAAGACAGGTAAATCGCCATAAGAATAGGAAAAAAAAAAGGAATCTCTTCTGGACAGAATTCAATACTCCTCGTGTGGTCTATAAACCAAGTTTTGCTTTAGCAAAGAAACATATCGTCAGATTTCTATTTAAGAGTTTATTTTACAAACAAAAATCCTAAGAAAACCATCAATTTGAAGGAAAGAAATGATGGGCGCTTAGTCTATGTAAAAGTACTTTATAAAGGGAGTCAGAAATAAATGCTGCAGAGAATCACAACAGAGGTGCATAATGGAGGAACAAAACCTAATTCCATCTCTACACATATTTCAGATCTTAAGACTTAAAACAATATGCTATAACAACTAGCATATGCTGTCTCAGCTGTGTCTACATGAATGCAGTAATCTGCAGATAAGCTAATCTGAATTAGATAAAAAACTTAATTTTACTTGCAGATTAGCCATCAACCAAAAAGATGAGCGGAAACTTACAATCTGTAATTGTAGTACATATATGGAACACATAGAAGTGACATAAACCAATGCCCTGTTATCAGATAGAGCAAGCAGAGAACTCCTTGTGTGATGAACTCAGGTAAAACAACTCCATTTATACGAGTTGCAGAATCGTATGGATTGATATAATCAAACTCTAGATCTGATAAGCACATCAGCTGTAACACATTTCAAATGTCAGACAATTCACCTTAGAAACAAAAAAGCATATAAGTTCTCTGCAGTTTTCATCATGCTATACTCAGTAGAACATAAACACATGAAAATTCAAAAGTACAAGAGAAATTTAATTAACATTTGCCGAAAATAAATAATATACTTCAGTAGATTGAGAAATCACACTAACTAATGAAAAACTACTGCAATACAAATCTCACATTTGCATTATCAAATTAATCAAACACTGAACTCAGAAAAAACCCTAATTTTAATTCTAGCACAAGCTCAAGGAAACTAAGTGCTGAAAGTAAAGGAGAAAAGAGTAGGATTTAGGAGACAGACCTGAAAAACAACCATGACAAGAAGAGAAATGAGAATGAAGAAGAAGAGGAGCCATGCCCAAACATCTGCCATTTTACTAGCTCAGCAAAATCAAAAGGAGGATTTGGTGATTAATTTGGGCCAGGTGCGTGATGCGCCCCCAGTGCTTTCTATTGGAGATTTGATTGTAACTACTATAGAGGAAGCAACGAATCGGAGAAAAAGGCAAAGATTCCACCCGAGGAAACCGATCCACTTTGGAACCGGAGCAGATGGAGCCGGTGTTGGAACTTGGAAAGAAAAAAAAAATCATGACAGTACTTACTTTAATTTTTTCAGCTACTCCTATTAGATTACAAACTATTGATTTTTAAACCAAACACATTGTTTTTCTTTAATTTTTTAGAAAAATTTCTTTAATGCGTTGGATTAGGAAAAAATTAACAAATATTAGGTAGTTTCCCTTAAACAAAAAAGTGCCACCTAAAGAACAGATAAAACTTGTAATTAATTTTATTTTGATTTGAATCTAAACGAAATGAATTTTTATTAAGTTTATGTCCCCAATACTAATTTATTCGACATCAATTGAACCTTTGTAGTCTTTCTTTTAAAGAGAAATTCTCTTTAGTTTACTTTCAATTATTTCTTGGTCTTTAACGATAAAAGTTATGAAAATTCTTTCCAAAATATGAAGAAGCATTAAAAAGACGGACGTTATTTTCACTTTGTTATGAAATTATTATATTATGGATGTCCATTTATTACTCCGCTATAGATAATCTTCCTGAATAATATTATTTATTTAGTACTCTGTAGAAGTTTATCTACAAGCACCTCATGCAGACAGGTTGCAAGCAGCTCATGCAGACAGCTACAAGCAGCTGAAGAAAAGCCTTGCAGCTGCTTCCTTTCTTCTATAAATAGAGGAGATTTCAGTTCATTATGTACATCAGTTTGAAGATTGAATAATACATCAATCTCTCTCTCTATACTTGTCTTCGATTTATTTTCTTTAAAGTCGTTATTTTATAACACGTTATCAGCACGAGACTCTGCCTTTAACACTTACTTTGAAAGATGTATTACTATAGTTATCCTCGTCCAAAGGCATTGGTTCTCACTCAAAAGTCTATGGATTTAAATCAGATCCAATCGCCATAATTAAGAATTCTACTCAAAAGTTTAGTACTTCCTTCATATCAGATATTCCTCTTTTTTGCTACTAACAATATGATTTTTGTTCATTGGTCCTAAGGAGCATAATTGGTTCACTTAGCAGTTCATGCCATAAATTTGTTCCTGAAGAAAAATATTATGAGAAAGGACCATGATTTATTATTTTCATCTCTATTGATGGCTAAGTATGGAAGTTTTCAAAAAATATATAGTCACTGGCAGTGGCATATTTTCTAAGTCTTGTTATGACTTAATTTTATGGTTCACTTAAACTCTAGCAAAGTTTGCAAGAAACATATAACCACCAGAAGTGGTTGTGTTTCGTATATCTCATTGTAACTAAGTTTTGTTAACCACTAGAAGTGGTATATGCCTATGACCACCGGAAGTGATAATTTAGGCTTTATATGATTACAATTGAAGATAAGTTAGAGAAAATTTCTCTATGTTACTTGCATGCCTCATTTGCTCCTGAAGTAGCATTATCTTAAAAGAGGTTCTAAGTCATCACACAATTTGGTGTGATTAATGCACGTTCAGATAATTATGTTCCATTCCCCGAAGGATGAGAATTTTTGATAAATATTAATTCATTCCCTGAAGTGAATGTGATAATATATGAACGCGCTCTTGATGTAAATATATTACAATTCACCTCCAGAAGAGGTAATGTGATTGAGAGTATATATACTCAATATTTCGTATTTTAAATTTTCTCATGAAGAAGTAACACAATTGAAATTTCCTCCTGAAGTAGGAAAATATTATGAAAGTGTGTCTTTATGTGCTTAAACAAAATAATGAGCTATTCAAATTATTTTTTAAGCTCATTTTCATTTCCTGGAGTGAATGAAGAAATACCACAACTCATCTCCTGAAGAGCTAGAATAACAAAGGATATAAATATTATTTTGTGGCATAAAAATTATTGTCGCACGTACCTGTTGTACGTAAAACATCTTGGATAATTTTATTAAGTATCATTCTAAGGCAAATGCATTCCTGTAGAATGCTTTCTACTGCAACCACATTAATATATTATGGTTTGTTATTGAGTTTCCTGAAGGAAATAACAACTCGTGCATCTTTCCTTAAAAGATGCAATAACTATGTGGTTGCCGCATTGATACAAAATTTTCAGATGTTAATGGTATTTCTTCTTGAAGGAGATATTTGTCACAAAGTTAGTGGTAGAAATATTAAAATTATTTTTAGAATTAGCTTTATATTGTTTATTTGATTATGATTTTCTCTCATGGTACCAGAAGTGTCTGAGCGATATTTGGTAGTACAAAATTTAACAAAAACTCCTGAAGAGCTAATTATTTGTCTAGAAGACACATGACACCAGTAGTGTCCGAATAATATTAGATTGTGATAAAAATGAAGGCTCTCGAAGAGCTTATATACAAATATGTCAATCATATTATATGATTATGGTCAAAGCATATGTTGTAGTAAACCTGAAGTTTACTAATACAAGTGACTATCATATTAAGGCTATAAATAATTGGAAGATTGAAAATCTTCCTGTTTCCACAATCACAGGGGATAAAATAATATGTATGTGAGAAGTTATACACCTATTCTTCAATTTGTACTACATCATGTAACACAGTGAACCAGAAGTTACTAATGCAAAAGCAGTCACAGTAAACCAAAAATTTTACTGAGGCAAAAGTAGCCATGGTAAATCATAAGTTTACTAATGCAAAAGTTTATGCCTTAGTAAACCAGAAGTTTACTAAGAGATAGCACATGCAATGATAAACTTGAAGTTTTCATTTGCCATTTTTAAATGAGCTATTTGAGAATTCAGATAAGCATAAACTGAAGAACTAGAAGATTCTTCATGAATTCTCTTGTGTTGCTTGTTCTCAAAATAAATTGATTATACTAGCTAAAGTTGGGACTAAAATCCCTGAATTCTGAAATATACGAAAGGTGAATATGGGCACATTCACCTATCATGTGAACCACTTATAGATGCATATATGAGATGGTTACATGTGTAATTATTGTCAACCTGCAGTTTGGCATTTGAAATTGCTTTTATCAATTAAGAGCATAAATTTCAGATTATGAAATCAAGATAGTTCATCTTGGTGATGCTGGTTTATATCCAAGCTACTTTAGCATTGAAGACCTCCTATTAATGGCTAAACTATCGCTTATGAGAACAAATCCTCATGTGTTGGTCTAAGATTTTCTAAATTGCATATAACATCACTTATATGCATCATGCCAATAATATATGATAAGACCTCCCCTCACAATTGGTTTAGGAAATCAAATATTTTTAGTATCTTTTGATGTGTGGTATATGATTAATTTCTCTACCACAATGCACAAAGATATGTTTCCCAAAGAATATTGGGGATATATGTTAGTTTTTCTAACATTCGAGGGATAGAATAAGCAGTTGAAAAATATGTATATGAATCAAATTATCATTAGTATGATCCTCACTCAGAAGATAATTCAAGTCAAATGCCAGAAGCATTTGCTGATCCAAAATTAAATATCATATTTCATTGCAAATGCTTCTATTAAAATTAAAGTCCCTGAAGGATGGAGTTTACTATACGCATGAAGCGTGGTAGACTAATCGGTTCCAAACGTAACAATCCCTGAAAAGGATAGGAGCAAATGATCAAGATGATCATAACAAGGAGGAAATGAGCTCTAGAAGAGCCCACGACATAACATTTCATGAAACTCCAGAAGAAGTTCAGGTACCTGAAAATAAAGAAAGTTATGAGATCTCAACAGGTTATGTCTCTTGGGAACCGATACAAAATGATCGTTGACGATATATTTGATACAATATAGTGCACAATATTGTAAAAGATTGTGAGGATCAGACCTGCAGTCCAGACACCTTAAGATGTCATGCCATTTAAATGCAAGGCATACCCTATATGACTCATTTGATTAAATTTGTATGAATATCCCTGAAGAATTTAAAATGCATGAAGCATATAGTTCAAAGTCTCGAGAAATGTACTCGATCAGATTACAAAGGTCATTGTACCATTTAAAGTAATTTGGGCGCATATGGTATTATCGCCTCGGTGAATATTTGCTGAAAGAAGGTTACGTAAGTGATGTTAATTTTTCAGGTATTTTTATGATGAAGATGTCATCAGAATTTGTTATCCTTGTTGTTTATGTTAATGACATAAATCTTGTTGGAACTCCAGAAGAGCTCCAAAAGGCAATTGAATATCTTAAGAAAGAATTGAACATTTAGCAGACGATATCTTTATCCATCAATCTGCTATACAAAAAGGGTCTTAAAACGCTTTTACATGGACAAAGTGCACCCATTAAGTACATCATTGGTTATTCGATCACTTGAAGTGAATAAAGATTTGTTCCGACCTCCAGAAAAGGATGAGGAACTCCTTGGTCCTGAAATACTCTATTTTAGTGTAATTGGTGCACTTATGTATCTTGCTAATGCTAACAAAGGTGGTGCAGATCGTATTGGTTATGCAGATGCATGTTATTTATCTGATCCCCATAAAGCTTGATCTTAAATCGGGTATGTGTATACATGTGGAGGTACTGTCATATCATGGCGCTTCACAAAGCAATCTATTGCTGCTACTTCTTCAAATCATGCTTAGATAATAGCTATTCATGAAGCAAGTAGGAAATGTGTATGGTTGAGATCGGTGATTCATTTTATTCGAGAAAAATATGGTTTGGAATGTGAGAAAAGGTCCACAATTTTATACGAAGACAATGTTGCATGCATAGCCCAATTGAATGGAGAATTTATAAAAGGAGATAGAATGAAGCACATTTCACCAAAATTATTCTACACACATGATCTTCAGAAAAATGGTGACATTGATGTACAACAAATCCGTTCAAGTGACAATCCGGCAGATTTGTTCACTAAATCTTTGCCAACCTCAACTTTTGAGAAGATGGTATACAAGATTGAAATACGGAGACTCAAATATTTGAAACAAGGTTTTCATCAAGGGGAGTGAAATATGCGCCACACTCTTTTTCCCTTACTAAGTTTTTTCCCATGAGGTTTTTCTTGTAAGGTTTTTAATGAGGCAGCTGGAAATGTGTATTACTAAATATGTGTACTCTTTTTCCTTCACTAGGATTTTTTCCACTGGGTTTTTCCTAGAAGGTTTTAACGAATCTTTAATGAACATCCAAGGGGAGTGTTATGAAATTATTATATTGTAGATGTCCATTTATTACTCCGCTATAGATAATCTTCCTGAATAATATTATCCATTTAGTACTCTGTTGAAGTTTATCTACTAGCAGCCGATGCAGGCAGGTTGCAAGCAGCTCATGCAGACAACTTACAAGCAGCTGAAGAAAAGCCTCGCAACTGCTTCCTTTCTTCTATAAATAGAGGAGATTTCAAGTCATTATCTACATCAGTTTGAAGATTGAATAATACATCAATCTCTCTCTCTATACTTGTCTTCGATTTATTTTCTTTAAAGTCGTTATTTTATAACACACCTTTAGTTCTTAATGGTAAATAGTAGTAATATTCAGTTTGTATCTAACGAAATTCAGTGATCTAAATGATAAAACAAAGGAAATCCTATTACTCAAAATTGTTGATGCTAAAAACACTACCCCTACTCCTACACTATCTCCTTCAATCAATACACCCCAGGTGAAAAAAACTATTCCCTCCGTTCCAATTTATGTGAACTTGTTTGACTGAATATGGAGCTTAAGAAAAAAATAAAGACTTTTGAAATTTGTGGTCCTAAACAAGTCAAAAAGAGGTCAGACTATTTGTGTGGTTATAAGAGTTCTTATTGAGGATAAAATTGTAAATTTAAGCTAAATTATTACCAAATTTAGAAAAGAATCATTCTTTTTTGAACGGACCAAAAAAATAATAGGTTCACATAAACTGGAATGGAGGGAGTAATAAACTACTACGAAAAAGACATTTGAAAACTAAAAACCAAACCAAAAATAATACTCACATGCAAATAAAAAAATTTGCTTCTGTAAAACCAAACCCAGCTTCTGCTTCCTCGTGATCAGCAAATACTACACAATTGCAAATACAAAACAAAAAGGGAAAAGAGCATGATTTATCCTTCTACTTTGATAAATAATTTACGTTTAACCTCCGTTATATTATCGGTACCGTTAACAAATTGAAAACAATTGCCCCTATTTTTACCGGAAGGCTACTGTGGCAAGAATTCTTATTTCAAACTCTACATGTGTCATCTTGATTGGATGATATATAATTAGTTATCATTTCTGAATATTCTTTTTTTATTCCAGACTTTTCTTATTTTTCTCGTCCTTTCCCTTCTTTCTTTTCTATTAGCAGGTCGCTGCTATCTTCCCTTCCACGCCATCTTTGCCTGGCTTCTTCTCTCTCTTTTTATTTTTATTTTTTGTTTCTTTCCTATAGAGAGAGAGGGAGAGATTTGTTAGTGAATTTGATACTAAACAGAATGAAGGAAAAGAAAGGAAAATGAAGTAGGTTAAGATTTGAGGAAATCTTTTGGTTGATTGGAAAGCTTAGGTTCGACAGCCACCATTTTTTCCGGCCAAATTTAGGTTAAAAGTTGAGGAAACCTTTTGGTTGATCGGAAAGCTTAGGTTCGCTAGCCACCATTTTTTCCGGCCAGATTTCAACTTTTGAGCAGAGTTTTTCTTTTCGTCTTCAGAAAGAAGGCTTCCAAATACAAACAAGAACCACTAGATCTAAAGTATCGAACAACGTTTATGAACACCCAACTGAAGATCTAGCAAAATGTATTATTAGTTCAATCTCTTACCAAATCTTAATTTTGCAGCAGTTGCCATTAAATGTGAGCCCCAAAATTTACTTTCAACTTTCAACCACCAAACTCAATGGTACTTTTGACATCAAAGTTTAAACTAAAGATTTTCTCTTTGGTTGCCTTCTCCGGTGGTTTTTTTGGTTATATAGAAAAGGAATGAAGAAAATATGATTTATTTCTGGCTAAATAGAGGGATGAAGGTGGGTGGGTTCTAGTGTTAGATTAAGATTATGATTATTGATGGCTTTTACGTTAATTAGGTATTAATGGGTTAAAATTATCAGTAATGAAAGGAAAATACTTTGAATAAGAAAGAGCAAAAGAGTGAAAAAGAAAAAAGTAAAATTTGGTGAGGTGGCATGTCACATGGTGCCAACTTCGCCAAAAATGTCAGGCCACATCAGATTTTAATTATTGGCCCTTGCCACAGTGGACTTCCGTTAAAAATAGGGACAACTATTTTCACTTTGTTAACGGTAAGGTTTTTAATGGACGGAGGTTAAAAATAAACTATTTATCAAAGTAGAGGGGTAAATCAGGCCCTTTTCCCAAACAAAAATGCCTCGCAACTGTTGCTACTCTCGAAACCAGCCACCCCACCACATGAACTTACAACAATAAACCCACTCACTTTTGTTCCATGCACACTACTCGTATGCATGTTCCAACTAGCTCCCATGTCGCTAGGGAACAACACGATCACCCCCTACCAAGCTCCGGTTCACTCCCTCAACTACTATCTATTACAGGGAAATCAACTAATGGAATTTTCAATACTACCACCCATGAACTGGTGGAACGGCCAAACTTGATCCACATAACTCCACCTCTAACTCCAGACGTCCAGCCATACACCATGAACGCATCTGAGATGCTTCAAGCTTACCAGTCCTTAGTTTACAATCACACAACTCAGAAGTCGAGTGCCTTGCGGCGCCTTTAACGATGAGAGAAGGCGATACCGAAGAGAAATACTTGGGCAACATGCTGCTGGAATCGAGCAACCAAACACCCCAATAGAACTTCAAATTGCACTCATTCCCACTAAGCAGCTTTGCAGACTTGTCTCTCAATCAAGTCCTACATGCACTATACATATCGATCACATCAGCCCAAATGAAAAACTTGATACTAGAGCAAATAGTGCCAGAAATGGGAGAAATAAATCAATCGTTTCATCCAACGCCAGGAAATTCCCCACCTCCACAGGTCCCTGAACTGGTGGAAACCAACAAAAAACATTCAAGATCGGGTGATGGAGCCAATTATCTTGACGAAGGAATGCCTCGTACTAACCTTTCTAAAAAATGTAGAAGAACAAATTCTAATTCATACACCACCAAATATACGCAAGGTATCACTCAACATAAGGTCTTGTGCATGGTCACTATTACAACAATATGTGGTAAATCTATGTCCAGCTCTTGCAAGGAACTTGGATCTGACCCTAGGTCTAGGAGGGAACTCAAGAACACCACCAATCTTGCCCATGAAGATTCTTCTATGGAACTGTAGAGGTGGAAAAAAATCTCACCTCCAGGTGTAATCTGGACGCCATCCTACCAGAAAACATGTTATCTGTTTTATCTCTAACAGAAACGCGTATGACTAATCATGGGATTTTATTGCAATAATTACTCGTCATTGAATCAATTCAAGTGCCAACTTTAGGTTTCTGTGATAGAATAACACTGTTGTGGAACAACCACAAAGTCGTAGTTGAACCAATGGTTCTCACAAAACAGGAAATACATGCTACTGGGCCTCTCCTACATGGATTATTTCTATTATCTATGCAAAAAATAATGTCGGATATAAGATACTTTGTTTAATAACTTAAAAAATGGCTAATATTATAAATCTTCATTGGTTAATTTGTGGAGATTTTAATGAAGTAACTAAAGCCTCTGAAAATCTTGGAGGCAACCCGATCAAAAATAAAAAAGTTTTTGCTTTTATTGATGTATCAATACTATGAATATTATATACCTAGTTTTTATAGGCCCACGGTACACCTTGACAAACAAACAAACAATAGTAAGCTTATTTTGGAAAGATTGGATAGATTTATGAGCAACCCAGAATGACTAGACCTATACCCAGATTCCAAAGTAGTTCGCCTTCCTCATACGTATTCAGATCATTGCCCCTTACTCCTTAATCTTATTTGACAGACTACCAAGCCTAAAAGCACCTTTAGATTTGAAACTATGTGGTTGCGTCATCCGAATTAAAAAAAAAATAGTTTCTTCATGTCGACACTCAAATCTTGATTACAACATCGCAACAACTACCTTAAAAACACGCACAAGAATGAAACTCTACTTGTTTTGGTAATATTTTTACTATAAAAAAGAAGCTCGTTGCCATAATTGAAGGTCTTCAAAAAGATGGACTCAAATCACAAACACATGTTCCACCACAATCTTGAAACAAAACTTATTTATGATTATAACAATATACTACGACAAGAGCAAGACTTTTGGAAGCTAAAATCTAGAGTACAATGGCTAAATGGGGATAATGCAA
Source organism: Nicotiana undulata (assembly GCA_005239495.1). Lineage (NCBI taxonomy): Eukaryota > Viridiplantae > Streptophyta > Magnoliopsida > Solanales > Solanaceae > Nicotiana > Nicotiana undulata. Next base: position 13,937 of record ML279494.1, read on the forward strand.
ATACAAAGTTTTTTCGACACAACTATAGCTCATAGATGCCGTAAAAATCGCATTCTTGGTCTAACTAATGTTGTTGGTAATTGGACTTTGGACCAAGATGCTATTAAATCTACTATCATAAATTATTTTACTGAAGTTTAATTACCGAGCTAACCTCTAGCTTAAAAAATTTCATTCCCAAAGGTATTTAGTCTTTTGTGTTTAGTCTAACCTCTAGCTTGAATCCTTTGTGTTTAGTCTAAATCCGCCAGCAGAAGAATCTCAATGTATCAGTCTCTTAAGTAACTTGATAAACTATAAGGTATTTTTTGTATCATAAAGACCTACACGTAGCTCAAGACAAGGGGTCATCTTTGGCAACTGAATATGGTCAAGGAGGTATCTCCTTGATTAATAGTTGAACATGCTTGATGAACTTAAGGACATATATATTCAATACCTCGAGGTACAAGCACTAAAATGACATTTTTTTATTGTGTTTTTCTATGATAGTGGTTTCATCTTCTAGATTTGAAACTCCACCTTGGAATATAAATGATGTTTATTCTTTTGTCTGTTATTGCTTATTCTCCGGGAAAAGAAGTTCACGACCTGTGGGCCTTCTACCTCCACGCGGCATTGCTTCGTCAGGCTTTTGCCTATTACAAAAAATTCCCCATTACTGCCTCACGTAGGAGCCTGGGTCGTGTCTCACTCCCAGTGTGGCTACTCATCCTCTCGGACCAGATACTGATCATCTTCTTGATAAGATATTGCCTCACCAAGAAAAAACCTTCGACCGCCTAAAATGGTCCATCGTTAGATACTCCTTAGTGAGCCTAAATTTTTCTATGCACTTATAATGTCTTGTATCAAAACCTCATCCATATCCATCCTAATAAATGGCAAATCTACCAATTCATTCAACCCAACTCGCGGAAGTAGGCAAGGCGATCCTTAATCCCTTACCTATTTATTATGCATGAAATTTCTATCACGTCCTACAAATCAAGCAATTAACCGAAGTCGTTGAAACCTGATTCTAATTGGCAGGGTATCAACAGAGATATCATATCTATTGTTGCCGACAACCTAGTCTTTTTGAAGGAGGAGACATTAAAAACACTTCTACTATTATATTATTTTTAGGAATCTTCATTTGTTTCGGGTCAAAAAATTAATTTTTTCAAATCAAAGGTTTTCTTCTCCAAAAAAGTGCCCTCAAACATCCAACACACTATCTCAAGTGCCATGTGCCCTTCCACTAAGTTTGGTAGCTACTTAGGTCTCCATATCCTAATCACCCTCCTAAAATCAATGACTACCAATAAATTATTGATCGAATGAATAACCGTCTACAAGGATGAAAGGCAAAACTTCTATCTCTTGCAGGGCATACTATCCTCGTAACAACAGTACAAGCAACCATCCCTAGTTAGGCAATGCAAATAAATTTAATACCAAAAAATTATATAGAAAAAATTGACCGTATTCAACGTAACTTTTTATGGGGTTTCACTGCAACTAAAAGAAGACCATCTAGCTAACTGGAAACATTCCTAAAGCTATTGGTCGATCAGGAATTCCAAAATCAAATGGTAAAATTTCAGCTCTTCTTTCTGGCCTTACTTGGCGTTTTACTACAAATCCAAACCAACTTTGGATTAGAGTTTTAAAAGAAAAATACCAATCACGCTACTCTCAAAATGAATTTAAAATTAAACCATCTGACTCTTATATTTGGAAAAGTATAGTAAAAAATATTCCAATACTTCAAAAATGCATCGTTTGGAATGTTGGCAATGGTTCTAGTATAAAGCTCGAGGATGACAATTGTATTGGGTCGAAATACTCCCTTAGTACACTTATAAATGGTCCCCTCATCCCCTCATGAAATCATAAATATATAAAACTATTCAAAGCTTCCGTACCAATAACTAATAATAAGTGAGATCTTTCACAACTTTCCATCGATATTCCTACAAATATTATCCGACAAATTAATAATGCCTACATTAATGAATCAGAACCCGAAACTGATTCCTTTTTTTTTTTTTGGAAATACACAACCACAAGTCTATTCTCTACGAAATTTGCCTACCACGTGTATTTAGAAGACTCAAATAATATTAAGCTCGCAAATTCTTCCTCCCATCAATGGGTTTGGAAGACCCATGCTTTAAATAAAATAAAGTTCTTCCTATGGTTACTCTTCAATAATAAATTACCTACAGCGGAAAGCTTGTTCAATCGGAACATTCTTCATCAAAATACATGCGTTTCATGGCCAAACTCTGTTGAAACAATTGAGCACCTATTCCGAACATGCCCAAAAGCAATAGCTTAATGGGATCAATTCAACATACATATTCCACCGGACCAATTGGAACCTACAATTCAAAACCTTTGTACAACACCAAATCAATATCCAATAACTGCTAACAAAAATCCTCAATTAACCATCATAACTCCTATTATCCTCTGGTCCATCTGAAAAAACAGAAAGTTAAATATTTTTCAGAACTCTAATGCTCAAGTAAGACCTCCAGACATAACTGTTCAAGCTACGGAGTACCTCTACTTGGTTCACAATCACCATACTCCAAAATACATGTCGAAAGAAAATAATACGATGGCAACCACCACCAAATGGGGTTTTCAAACTAAGTACGAACGGTGCTTTGACAACAGTAAGTAAGGCAGGCAGGGGTGGTGGATTTATATGAACCAAAATGGAGATTGGATCATTGGCTTTGCAAATTACAACTATGCATACTCTACCATGTATATGGAAATTCTAGCCTTTTATAATGGTCTAAGGCTAGCAATCAGTAAGAGCTTAGTTCCACTTATTATGTAAACTGACTCACAGGCAGTTAACAGAGAAGTTGGGCAGCCCACAGGCGTGCCACATCTTTAGGGAAGCAAATGTTGCAACAGATAACCTGGCTTGCTATGAGAAAGGCATAGATCCAGCCATGGGAAACAACGCTTTGGTTTTTGTATACCCACCACATTTTATCCTTAATAAATTAAAGGAAGACCTCTATAGAACTGGGGCTATACGTTCAGTTACCATTATGTATGTTATTCAATAAAAGCTTCTTTCATTGAAGAAAAAAAAGAGTGATCTGAATACCAAATGCCCATTTGGTAAGTGTTCTTTTATGTCCCTAATGCATCATTAATCGATATCATTCGCTCTTAATTTGCTCCCAAGATTAAGCTACAACTCCAAAAGAAGAATGAATGGTTTTAGTTCATTTTCACCTTTTTTAATGTACTCTTTGTTATTTTAGTTTTCATTGTTCGCAATTAAGAAGTTAAAGTAAATATGGATTTAGAGATTTGGAGTTAGACGAAAATTCCAAAAATTTATTCAGAGCGGATAAAGAGCATTCATTTAAGAAGTGTAAGCTTTTGAAGCAAAATCCCAACAAAACTTATCCAAGATGCACCTGACCATTGCCTCTAAATTCAAGGAATTTACCAGCGAACTAACTTTTTGACCAAGTGTTGTCATTTTGTTTTACTTGTAAGCATTTCTTCTTTTACATATTATATATATATATATATATACTATTCAATAAAAAAATTCGATGAAGCAGTGTTAGGTGACATCGCTTCTAAATCCGCCCCCAACTTTTGTCGAGGGAAAATATTATTAGTTGTGACCATGGTTTGCTCGAAATGCTTAAAGCAAGGGGATAAGGTGGCATTTTTTTTGGCGAAAAAAACTACTTAGAATAATCACAATTTATACTAAGAGATCCATTAACTTTGCCAATAGAAGTGGAAGTTTCGCCGCGGCCTTTGCTTTGTCCTTGCAAGATGAATTAATACTACAATTTGCTTTTGGACATAGAAAGAAACTTCGAGATTCCAAATCCAGCAACTTCTCCTCTGGCTTCAAGTCTGTATATATATTTATTCCCATCATGAAAATAGTTAGTCAAATAGAATATTAATTTCATATAAAAGTTACTTCCATCTTTCAATTTAATTGGAAGAAGTTACTGTACACGAGACATTGCAGCGTACTCAGTATATTTCAGATATGAGAAGAACATTAGTACACTATCCTATTTACTCAGTTAATTAATTATCGGGCATCATTAAGCTTCTTGATGGGAAATTAGGGTTTTTTTCACTTTTAGCCCGCGTCAAAAACTATTTATATTTGGTAGTCGAAAAAGTGTACAAAATTTGTGGATATATATATATATATATATATGCGAAAATATGCTTTAAAGAGGACTAAATTGCAATCAGAAAAAGAAAATGACATAAACATTACTCTATCCGTCTCATATTAATAGTCAGGATTACTAAAGATAGTTATCTCAAATTATTTGTCATTTTAAAAGTTTAAAATAAAATTAATTATTTTTTTCATTTTTTACCCTTAATCATAATTGTTCTTGAAAATAGAGATAACACATGTAAATATTCAATGAAGAGAGATTATATCTTAAAATCTTTTCTAATTAATATTTCTTAAGGGGGTGTAAAAAAGAAACACAACATATGAGAAGGAGAGAGTAATATTCATGAAAGTTGGGAACAAACAGAGAACTTACTCTCCAAACTAAACTGGGAGTAATGAAGCTTGTAACACCGAGAATCACGACTAGGCAACAATGGCCGCCGCTTCTCCTTCACGTAAATCTCAATCGCAGCCTTTATCAAGTCTCCGACAGTGTTCTCCGGCGACATAACGACATGCACCGGCCCCAAACTGTTCTGTATATGTACATTCAACAACAACTTCGTTAGCTTCTGTTGCTTCTCCTGACCAATTATTGTCACATTTCCAGCCAGGACATCTATGCTGCTGCCTCCGCGCTTTTGTACTGAACATTCTAATCTTCTCTGTGTCGTCGTTTCAATTTTATCAGATGTTTCAGATAAAACTTTCGAATTTGTATGTACAGCGGCAAGTCTTGGCGGAGCTCTCATTTCTGGTCTGAGGTTTAGAAGATCTCCAATATTACATACTAAGATAAATTTTGATGCGCAACAGTCATATATATATAAATGATTGATATATGTTGAGATATCTGTGTTTGTATAGCTAGATATATTACGTAAGATATGGGGAGTTTGTGATAACGATATTTGGCTGACAATTGTGAATGAAATCATTTCAGTTGATGGCGCGGGAAGCTTCTGGGAAATTGCAGGTATCACTATCTGTTCCAAGTTTTGCTAAATTACCACATACTCCTTTAACATTTTCAATTTCTTTGTCCTTTTCCCTTTTTTGTTTGGTCATAATGTTGGCTTACAAATAATTTTGATCACCCAATAAATTTTCAATAAAGTATTGTAGGTTTAATTAGGGATTGATTTGATGTCATAATCTCCAATAAATATGCAGGACCTACAATTTTCTTCCCTTTAATTCCTTAATATAGACTATGCCGCGTGAAAAATTAAACCTCTCAAGAAACATGGTTAATTCCCTGACAGTGACATTAATTGCAATTTATTACAGTACTATCGTTTTTGCTGGTAATTTAGAACTGGGGACTGGAGAAATTATGAGGGTATAGCAACTGAAGAGTGGGGAAGAACACAACTGGTGGAAGCTTTAACTGAAAGGGGGTAAGGTGGCAATACAAGAATAGTATGCCAATGCAAGGATGTATTTCTTATTTTGAAATTTTAAAGTTTTTTTTGGGTCAAAAATTACGACAACTGAAGATTCTAGTATGAGCCACGTATGATGAAATCATTGGGGATAGTGACTAATTGAAAAGTATTGAAGCCATTCTTGAAACTTCGTTAGAGAATCTATGGTGAAAGGTACGCCATTTTGTAGAAGTTTAGACTTCAGAATTGTAGTCGTAACACTGGTAGCTCTTTTTTTATTAGACCATGTGTTTATGCGAATTTCGGTGTGTACAACTTAAAAAACATGTCTTTTAGGCTTATCATCGGGGGTGTCAATGGACACTAAAAATCGATTAAATAATATTTGAGTTTCCTCTTTGCAAAGGGATATTGACCCATATTGGAAGAGGAAAAGATTTTTAATGGGTATATATATACAATTGCTTTTCTTCTAGCTAAGTGTTAAGAAGAAGGCAAGCCTCGCGCCGTCGTCGCTCAGATTCAGATTCAGATTTGGTCAAATGATCGATTGATTGATTAATTTTTTGGACCAAATTTATTTTTAATAGTAAATATTAACGTAATATTATTAAATATCCGTTTTTGTAATAGAAAATTAATATTAAATCCAAATTATCCGTTTCCTCAATGTCCGTTTTCCATTTTTGTAACAGAAAATTAAGTTTCCTCCCCGTCCATTTTTCGTTTTTGTAATGGAAAGTTAAGGTTTTGAATTTCCATTTATTGTTGCGTAAATAGCCATTTACGTTATGGCCGTTTTACGTAAACGGTCATGATAGCCCTTCTGAAGAGTTGCACCTCTTCGATTTGAACTCAACATATTGGCTAAATAGCAGTTCATTCTCTTGGATTTTCCATACGAAATTCTGAATTCTCCTCATTTCTTCTGCATTGTTTTAACTATAAAGAAAGCAACAGTAAGTGTGATTTGCTACCGATCATTATATTCGCTGAAACAATGGGGTTTGAAGTATCGCTACACCAGTGTGTAATTCCTTCTATCCTAGAAGAAAATAATCCACAACCTTGGGTACAAGGAGGGGATTAAGTTTCTCAAGGAAACACTGTGAATTCAGTGGGCTCAGATTAAATTCTGTTTCTTTTACATTTTTGTTTATACGTTATTTTATCTCTATAATTATTTATAAGTACAATATACTAACAAGCTTAAGGAACCTAATTGTTTTCTGTATTTGTGTTATACTCACTGTTCTGGAGACTAAAAACTTTGTTGTTTTCTACTCCCGTTTTGGAGATTAAAGCCTTCGTGGCGATTTTTAACTCCATTGGAGATTAAAATCTACGTGATTTTCTACTCCAGTTTATTAAACGTATCAAACGTTTGTTTGTGTCATTCTTTTACAGAAATGACGAATGGCAATAGAAACCAGACTGTCTGATGGTGACTGCTAATGCATCGACAAGCCGAACAACACCGACATTAGCACCGAAAGAAAAACCTGAAATTTTTTCCGGGATTGATTTCAAGCGGTGGTAGCAGAAGATGTTCTTCTACTTGACGACTTTAAGTCTACAGAAGTTCATTAAGAAAGATGTTTCTGTTCTGCCGAAAGAAACTCCAGACAATGAACGCTTTCTCGTGACTGAGGCGTGGAAGCATTTTGATTTTCTATGCAAGAATTACATTCTTAGCGGATGGGAGGACGATCTGTATAACATCTATAGTAATGTGGAGGCGTCAAAGAACTGTGGATTTTCCTTGAAAGAAAATACAAAACTGAAGATGTCGAGTTGAAGAAATTCGTTGCCGCTAAATTTTTGGACTACAAAATGGTAGATAGCAAGTCTGTTATTACCCAAGTCCAGGAACTGCAAGTGAATATTCATGATCTCCTTGCTGAAGGTATAAATCGAATTAATATTGATGTTGAAAGTATTAATTATATTATTTTTACTAACAAAAATTTCATTGAAGGTCTTGTCATCAATGAAGCATTCTAAGTTGCAACGATGGTTAAGAAGTTGCCTTTTTTGTGGAAGGACTTCAAAAACTACTTGAAATACAAACGCAAGGAGATGTCGCTTGAAGATCTCATTGTTCGATTGAGAATCGAAGAGGGCAACAAAGCTGCTAAAAAAAAGGTCGTGGAAACTCAACAATAATGGGAGCAAACATTCTTGAGGATGCTCTACAAAATAATAGAAAGAGGAAGAAGACTTCTAGACCGAAAAGCAACCCAAGTAAGAAGCGATTCAACGGAAATTTCTACCACTGTGGGAAAGCTGGACATAAATTTGCAGATTGTCGTGCTCCAAGGAAAGACAAGAAGAAGGGTCAAGCAAACATGGTTGAGAAGCACGAAGATATTGATGACTTGTGTGCTATGCTTTCTAAATGCAACATGGTGGGAAATCCTAAAGAGTGGTGGATTGATTCTGGGGACATTCGCCATGTTTGTGTTGTTAGAGAAGCGTTTGCTACATATGCTCCTGTTGGACCCGAATAGACACTTTCTATCGGAAATTCTGCAACGGCCAAAATTGAAGGATGTGGCAAGATATTTCTGAAAATGACTTCTGGCAAGGTGGTGACTCTGGATAACGTCCTTCATGTTCCCGAGACTAGGAAGAACTTAGTCTCTGCTGGTCTCTGCTAGACTTCTCGTTATGAACAGGTTTAAATGTGTTTTTGTATCTGATAAGGTTGTAATAAGTAAGAATGATATGTTCGTAGGATAAGGTTACCTCACTAAGGGCCTTTTAAACTGAATGTGATGGTCGTTGAGAATAATAAAATTTCAGCTTCTTCTTACTTACTTGAGTCAAATAATTTATGGCATATCCGTTTGGGACATGTCAATTATAAAACTTTGCGAAAATGATTAATTTGGAAGTATTCCCTAAGTTTGAACGCGACAAATCAAAATGTCAAATATGTGTGGAATCTTAGTATGTTAAATATCCTTATAAGTCAGTTGAAAGGAATTCAAATCCTTTAGACTTAATTCACACAGATATTTGCGACAAGAAGTCAATACCATATCGCGCTGGAAATAAGTATTTCATAACTTTTATTGACGATAGTACTCGATATTTCTACGTTTACTTACTTAATAGTAAAGATGAAGTAATAGACGCATTCAAGAAATACAAAAATGAAGTTTAAACGCAACTTAACAAGACAATCAAAATGATAAGAAGTGATAGGGGTGGTGAATATGAATCTCCTTTTGAAGAATATGTTTAGAATATAGTTCATCAAACAACGACCCTTTACACGCCCCAATCCAGTAGGATTGCGGAAACAAATAATCGTTCATTAAAGGAGATGATGAACGCATTGTTGATAAGTTCTGGTTTGCCACAGAGCTTGTGAGGGGAAGCCATTCTTACGGCTAACCGGATACTAATCGAGTACCCCATAGCAAAACGCAATCCATTCCATATGAAAAATGGAAAGGAAGAAAGTCCAACTTGAATTATTTTAAAGTGTGTGGGTGTTCGGCAAAAGTGCAAGTTCCTAAACCCAAAAGGGTAAAAATAATACCGAAAATTGTTGATTGTGTTTTCATAGGATATCGACCAATGGTAAAGCATATCGATTTCTGGTTCATAAATAAGAAAATTCCGACATTTATAATAATACGATTATAGAATCAGATAGTGCTGAGTTCTTTAAAAATATATATTTATTATGAAACAATAAAAGAAGGAGAACAATATTGTAGAGAAAGAGACAGGGAATTCTTATTGAATTTTGGGATGAATTACAATGGAATACGACCCCTCTATTTATAGGGAAAGAGTGACTTAGACACCAAGTAAAATCCCTAAGATCTCTCTAGAATATAGACATTCACCTTAAATAGAATTCTGTTTATAACACTCCCTCTTGAATATCTATTCAACAGATAATGCGCCTCGTTAAAATCTTAACTAAAATAAAATCCAGTGGGAAGAAATTCTAGTAAAGGAAAAAGAGTACGCATATCTAACAATACGCCTTTTGGTTGCCTCGTTAAAAACCTTTCAAGGAAAACCCAGTAGGACAAAACCTTGTAAGGGAAAAAGAGTGCAACGCGTATTAACTCCCCCTGATGAGAGCATCAATTCACACCCTTGAGCCTTCGCATCACAAACTTGTGCACTAGCTTCTTGAAGATTGACATCACCATAGATTTGATGAATAAATCATCCATATTAACTTCAATGAATATGTTGCACCTTGAAAATCCTCGCTATCACATTATCATGCTTATAGAGAATTAATAATTCAGTCCACATAACATTTTCTCAAATGTTTATCATCTCTCTCCCTCATGTTAGAAAAACTAACTTGTTTCCTCAACTTTGGGAACCCATCTTTGTGCGTTATGGCGTTAATCAAAATATACACCACACATCAATAATAATAAGATGGAATTATTTGGTTCCTGACCCTGAACCACGTGTGAGGGGAGAATGTAATATACTTTCGTGTATAACATATATCAACTTGATATAAATAACTTTGTTCTCATAAGCAATTATTTAGCTATTAAGTGGAGGCACTCAATAAATTATTTTGCTAAACCAATTGTGATGTAAACCAACTTATCAAGATGAGCTATCTTAAATAGACAATCTAGAAATTATGCTCTAAATTAAATTATTGAGCAAGTTACCTCGCAAACAGCAGGTTGCGGATTAATAATAATCGCACATGTAACCATCTCATAGATGCATCTTATGTGGTATACATGGCAGGTGAACGAACCCATATTCATCTCTGATATTTCCAGCATTCATGAGATTTAATCCCAATTTTAGTTGGTCTATCAATTAATGAGAACATGCAACATAAGAGAATTCATAAAGAACTTTCTACTTCTTTAATATTTACCCATATGAACTCTCTTTTATTTTGCACGTCATACTTAAATTGATATGGCTAAACTAGTTATGCCAACTGAATAAATTATCAATATTGATAAACTTCAGGTTTACACCATGACGTGTGCAATTATCAATAAACTCCAAGTTTATTATGATATGGGTTTTTATATCAATAAACATCCACTTTAATGTGATATTCTTTTATTTGTGTAGTACAAACTGGAGAATAAAGCGGACAACTTTTCACATACATATTGCCCCACTACAAGTCATAGTAATAGAAGATATTAAATCTTTTCTTTATTTACAGTCTCAATATAACCAACCGCTTTTGCGAATACTTTAGAAACTCAATAAGTTTCTTTGAGACTTACTATAACACAATGCCTTATTGATAATCAATTTTATTCCTCCAAAATAGTAATAATTGGCTCTTCCAGAGCTCCCAATTTATTTGGTACTACCACATATTCATCAACATCCATACGGTGAATATCTCTTTCAAGGAGAAAGTTATACCATTATGGTCATGATCAAAATCATTATAGGCAAGATATGTTGATTCTATTACTTTTTCCATGTAATAATCGCATTGCCATAATATTTTGACTAATCACAATAGGTACGTGATCAATGACCATTCATGTCATAATAGTGAAATTATTTTCTTATTTCATCTCAAACCTCCTTTTAGAGGTGAGTGTGGTATATTCACTACCACTAGCACGTTCATATTTTTCCAAGAATGAATATGTATTCATAAATCAGATGTTGTCACATTCATTTCATAACTAGACCATAATCATCTATATGTGCTTTACAAAATCTCATGTCCAATTGATGACAATATTACTTTCAAAGAGTGAAAGATTATTTTGAGAATTCTTATTATTCTCATTATCACAAATATGATAATTATAATTTCGTCTATTGCCACGTCCACATCCATTGATACCTTCACGGTAATTTCTTTCAGACTTATCACATATTGCTATCACATTCTCTTAATGGGAATAAGAATGAAGCAAATTCAATGGGACTGGTTTCCGCTTCTTTGCCCACAATCATACATGAATTTGATCACGGCAAGGCATAGAAATTTTACCACTTCGGGTGGTTATAATTTCTTGAAAACTCTATAAGAGTTATAATCAAATTTATTGTCTTTGCTTGCATTTAAAATCAAATTATAGAATTTCAAGAATTTAAAAGAGAAAAATAAAGTAAAATACTTACCTTATATCCAAAATTTAATCATGAAGGAAGTTCTTGGAACAATTAACAATCATTATGCTCAATTTCAAAGCTTCTACTCAATTGGTTAGAGTCTCGTGCTGATGACATGTTATGAAACAATAAAAGAAGAAGAACAATATTGTAGAGAAAGAGAGAGAGGGAATTCTTATTGAATTTTGGGATGAATAAGAGTGACTTAGCCACCAAGTAAAATCCATAAGATCTCTCTAGAATATAGACATTCACCTAACATAGTAAAAATATCCATATAAAAAAGAATGCAAGTCGATTAGTGAAGGATCTAAATGACCTCGGGAAGAAACAAAAGAAAGTCAGGAGGATCCAAGACGTAGTAAACGTCAAAGAACATCTACTTCATTTGGACCAGATTTTGTACCTTTCTTATTGGAAAATGAGCATCAAACATTTAAAGAAGTTATATATTCTTCGGAATCATTATTTTTGAAAGAGTCAGTCAATAGTGAAATAGAATCCATATTGAACAACCATACATGGGAATTGATTGACTTCCTCCTGAAATAAACCGTTGGGTTGTAAATGGATTTTTAAGAGGAAAATGAAAGATGATGGAACTATTGATAAATATAAGGCAAGACTTGTGGTCAAAGGGTATAGACAACGATAAGGTCTTGACTATTTTGATACATACTCTACAGTTACAAGAATTACGTCCATACGAACGTTAGTAGCATTAGCTGAAGTTTATGGTCTTGAAATTCATCAAATGGACGTTAAGACGACCTTCTTAAATGGAGATTTAGAGGAAGAAATCTACATAGAACAACCTGAAGGGTTTGTGGTTCCAGGTAAATAAAAGAAGGTATGTAGACTTGTTAAGTCCCTTTACGGACTAAAACAAGCACCCAAACTATGGCATGCGAATTTTGACCAAATAATGTTGTTAAATGGTTTTAAGGTAAATGAATGTGATAAATGTTTGTACATTAAAATTGTTCCTAATCACATATTCATTGTTTGCTTATATGTGGATGATATGCTGATAATGAGTAATGACATTGCCAACATAAATGCGACTAAACGTATGCTAACTAGCAAGTTTGATATGATGGACTTGGGAGTTGCTGATTTAATTATGGGGATTAAGATCCATAAGACTCCTCAAGGTCTGGCATTGTCACAATCTCATTATATTAAGACAATATTTGGAAAGTTCAAGCAATTAGATTTTAAAGTTGCAAAGACTCCAATTGACGTGAATCTTGCACTAGCAAAGAACAAAGGTAAAATCATATCATAATTGGATTATGCTCGTGTATTGGGATGCTTAATGTATATCACGAATTGTACACGACCAGATATAGCTTGGGCTATAAGTAAATTGAGTCGATACAAGAGTAATCTAGGTCAATCTCATTGGATGACAATGAAACGTGTTTTGGGGTATTTAGAACATACCCAGGACTTTGCTTTGCACTACAGTAAATATCCTACGGTGATTCGTGAATATTGTGATGCAAATTAGATCACCGATTCAACTGATTCTAAGTCCACAAGTGGATATATATTTACTGTTGGTGGAGGAGCGGTATCTTGGAAGTCATCCAAATAAACTTGTATTGCCCGCTCTACAGTGGAGGATGAGTTCATAGCCTTAGATAAAGCCGATGAAGAAGTTGAATGGTTCTGGAATTTCTTGAAGACATTCCATTTTGGACCAAACCGTTGGCACCAATACGCATACATTGCGATAGTCAAGCGGCAATAGAAAGGGCTGGGAGCGTTATGTATAACAATAAATCTCGTCATGTACGACGAAGAAATAAAAGTTAGGCAATTACTCTCTAGAGGAATTATCACGATTGACACGTAAAGTCAAGCGATAATGTGTCGGATCCACTTACAAAAGGCCTAACTAGAGAGGTTGATGAGTTGTATTTTGTTTTGATGACTCAACAAACTTTTATGTGAAGAACCAGGTCGAGGACCTAATGCACATACAACATCACAAGTCATCTATGTCTTCAGGAGTTCCGGATCATTCTCACTAAATGAGGACGGATCAGATGAGGGGCCGACTCCCTCATCGGACTCACAGATTCAAGAACAAGTCAACTTGACAGCTGTAGAAAACTGTGACAGAAAAGTGACTGGCTGTCACTGCTCACTCTATAGTGTAGCAACAGTGCAGGAGTCACTTCCTTGTGGTTGAGCCTTATATCCTTAAGACATTGGTCATCCTTCTTGGGACATGTAATTGAAGATAATATCTTGAAGCAAGAATAACAAAGAAGGCACTTGAGCTTTCACATAAAGAATATTCAAGCATTAAGTGCTCTCAAGCATTAAAGTCTCAAGAGCTTCAAGAGCAAGAAGACAAAACGTACTCATCAAGTATTGGTAATGTCCTTAGTTGAGTTGTAATCTTGTATTTTGTTTGTCATGGTATCCTACTAGCTTTTGTAGAAGCAACTAGTTAGGAATCCTTTTAACTCTTTACTCTCTCAATCTCTGTGTGGCTAAAGCTAGTCATGTGTCAAAGTCTTTGTAACTAGATAGTTTCAAAGTGGCTTGTAATAAGTATTACAAGTTAGTGTGTAGAAGTCTTTGTAAGGTTGCCTTTCAAAAAGTGTCTTGTAATAGTCTAGATTACAAGTTAGTGAAGTTGAAATCCTACAAGTGTAGGTCGTGGTTTTTTCCCCCTTGAGTGGGATTTTTCCACGTAAAAATTCTTTGTCTCCTTGCGCATTTTTAGCTTATAACTCTGTGGAAACCAGTAGAGGACCTGGTATCTCTACTGTTTGGTGGACCCCTAAAACTATCAATTGGTATCAGAGCAGGTTCTTTCTAAACGGTTAACACCAAGAAAGGATCTGTAATGGCTGCTCCACCAAACTTTGAGGAAGGAAAATCTACATACTGACTTCCTAGGTTCAACGATCAATACTATGGATGGTGGGAGACTCGCATGCACGACTTCATCATGGCTGAAGATTCAGAGCTATGGGACATCATCTATGATAGACCTCACGTCCCTATGCACAAGGTAGGAGAGGTTGGACTGCTTATGCCTAAAACAAGACTAGACTACAATGAGGCCGATAGAAAAGCTGTGGAAAAGAATTATCGTGCCAAGAAAATTCCAGTGTGTGGAATAGGGCCGGATGAATATAACAGAATGTCTGCTTGTCAAACTGCGAAAGAAATCTTGCAGGCCCTGCAAACAGCCCATGAAGGAACAACACAAGTAAATAAATCTAAGATAGACATGCTCACTACCGAGTATGAGTTGTTCAAGATGAAGGAAGAAGAAAACATACAAGACATGCATACTAGGTTCACTTCCATCATCAATGAGTTACACTCTCTAGGAGAGATCATTCCCAGGAACAAACTAGTGCGAAAAATTCTGAGTGTCCTACCTAGCTCATGGGAAAGTAAAGTAAACGCTATCACTGAGGCAAAGGACTTGCAAGTCCTAACAATGGATGAGCTGATAGGGAACCTGAAAACCTACGAGATGAAGAGAAAGAAGGACAGTGAAAGAAAGGAGCCCAGAAAGGAGAAGAACCTGGTTCTCCAAGCTGAAAAACAAGAGTCAAGTGAGGAAGATCATGATATGGCCTATCTCACCAAGAGATTTCAGAAGATGGTTCGAAGGAATGGTGGAATACCAAGAAGGGGTAGCTCAAGCAAGCTTAGGAACCATGACTTGTGTCATAAGTGTGGAAAACAGGGTCACTTCATAAAAGACTATCCGTTACTTAAGCAGGATACTCAAAAATTCAACATGGATAAGGCCCCAAGGAGGAACCAGATTCAGGAGAGAAGATTCAGCAGGAAGAGTGCAGCTGACAATGTTGTAAGACAAGCCCTTGCTGCTTGGGGAGATTCATCAAGCGAATCTGATGAGGAACCTGAAACAGAAAACAGGTCCATGATGGCTGTTGACAACAAGGCAAAGGAGTATGACTCGCTTTTTGCTCTCATGGCTCAATCAGATGAAGAAGATGAAGAAGATAACACAGAAGAGGTAAACTTCAGGGATGTTCAGAGAAATCTGAGATCCTACTCTCCTAAAAAATTAATGTCCCTGTCTAATGTTCTCATTGATACATACTATGTCTTATTCGAAGACAAAGACCTCTTGACCACAGAACTAGGAGAAGTAGAACAAACTAGATATGACCTACTAATGGTAGTTGAGGATCTAAAAAATAACTTAGCAAATCTTGAAAAGGAGTTGAAAAAAGAAACTGAAAATCGAGGTTGTGATAAAACTAAGTTAAATGAGAAAATCAAGGCTGTAGAACAAGAAAGGAACGACCTTCTGAATAAAGTTTCATGTCTAGAGTAAACCATCCATGAGCTCAAACTAGAACCTGGTCCATCAAGTGTAAAAAAGGGAAAGGAAATAGCTAGTGAAAAACTTGTTGAACTTGAAAATGACTTAAATGAAGCAAGAGTGAGTCTGTGTAGGGAGTTAGAGAAAAACAAAGAGCTTCATGTTGAACTAAGTAAGGTAAAGTCTGACCTAAAAAAGTCCTTAAACTGGACATGGTCATCAGATGCTGTCAATGCTATGTACTTTAACAATGGTGGGAGCAGGCAGGGTGTTGGTTTTCAAAAGGAGAAGACTCCTTACAATCCTCACAGCAAATATGTCACAGTTCCTGACAACTGGCTTTGTACCCATTGTGGGAACAATGGACACTTCAAGGAAAGTTGTCCAGCCAGGGACCTGTCAATCAAGAGAAACAAAATACTTGCTGGCAGAAGAAAACCTGAGCAGGGACCTTGTCCCAGCAAGAAACACAAAAACCTGCATACATGGACTAGAAGAGCTCTCATTCACCCATTCTCTAATAACAAGGGACCCAAACTTATTTGGGTTCCTAAATCTAACCAGTAATTTTTCATGTGCATGGATCAGTGAGAGGAAGTGGACTGCAGTGGATTATGGATAGCGGATGCTCCAAACATATGACGGGAAATACTTTGGATTTTCTCTCACTGAAGGCCCTGCAAGGAGGGGATGTGTCCTTTGGAAATGGAAAAAAAGGGATACATTCTTGGTGTTATAAGAGTTGGAAAGTCTTTGGAACACTCAATAGAGAATGTTTATTATGTGGATGGTCTGAAATACAGTCTCTTGAGTGTCTCGCAAATTTGTGATAAAGGAAATAAGGTGGAATTCTTATCAAAAGCATGTACTGTTACTGACCTAGTAACTGGAGAAGTGGTACTGATAGCAAAAAGGTACAAAAACATCTATGTCACCGACTTCAAATCTCTGGAGGAAGGTGAGATGAATTGCCTCAAGGCAGTTGAAAACGATGCTGAGCTTTGGCACAGGAGATTGGGACATGCCAGTTTCTCTCTCTTGAACAAGTTGATAAAGAGGGACCTGGTGCGTGGTCTGCCAACATCAAAATTCAAGGACCACAGTGCGTGTGATGCCTGTGCAAGAGGAAAGCATGTGAGATCTTCCTTTAAACCAAAGAAGGAGGTCAACACATCCAGACCTCTTGAGCTCCTACACATGGACTTGTGTGGACCAATGAGAATTGCGAGCAGAGGTGGAAAGAAATACATCTTTGTGATTGTGGATGACTATTCCAGATTCACTTGGACGTTGTTCTTCGATCAAAAGACGAGACATTTGAAGTATTTGTTACCTTTGTTAAAAGAATTCAAGTGAAAATAAACAAGAAGGTAGCTTGCATCAGATCTGATCATGGAACGGAGTTTGACAATGCAAGGTTTGATGAGTTTTGTGGTGAGAATGGAATCACACACAATTTCTCAGCTCCAAGGACTCCTCAGCAAAATGGTGTGG
Organism: Nicotiana undulata; assembly: GCA_005239495.1. NCBI lineage: Eukaryota > Viridiplantae > Streptophyta > Magnoliopsida > Solanales > Solanaceae > Nicotiana > Nicotiana undulata. The sequence goes on from ML279494.1 coordinate 31,443, forward strand.
TAGAACGAAAAAATAGGACCTTGGAGGACATGGCACGAACAATGCTCATAGACAGTGGGATTGCAAAGAATTTCTGGGCTGAGGCAATCAACACAGCATGCTACTTGGTGAACAGGTGCATGATCAGGTCCTTCCTGAACAAAACCCCTTATGAACTGCTCAATAAAAAAAAACCAAGGTAACTCACCTAAGGTCCTTCAGATGCAAATGATATGTGTTGAACAATGGGAAGGACCAACTGGGAAAATTTGATGCCAAGAGTGATGAAGGAATTTTTCTGGGCTATTCCTCTCAAAGAAAAGCATACAAAGTGTTCAATAAAAGAACTTAGTGTGTGGAAAAGAGCGTTCATGTACTCTTCAATGAATCTCCATTCTCAACCAAGGACAACAATGGTGATGATCAAGACTATGAACCACTTTTGGTTCCAGGTGAAATCTCTGACGTATCAAATGGAAAGGCTGACATGTTGAGTCCAACCAAGGAGACATTGGAAGATAACTCAACATTGCCTCCAGGACCTCAGGAGGAACCTGGTCCTCTTATTTCTCCTGCAGAAGATGAGGAGAGAGTTGAAGATGCTATGGAAAGCACTCCTCAGGCTGCAGAACAGGAATCACAAGGAAGCCTAACCAACATGCCAAGCACCTCTACCAATCAGATTCAGGTTCCGAATTGGAAACATAAAAGCTCTCATCCTCTTGATAATATAATCACCCCTCTTGATTCCGGCGTTCAAACCAGATCAAAAACCAAAAATTCCTTAGCTTTCTCAGCTTTTCTGTCCCAAATTGAACCCAAAAATATTAAGGAAGCTCTAAAGGATGCTGACTGGATTGTGGCTATGCAAGAGGAGCTCCATCAGTTTGAGAGAAATCAGGTTTGGCACTTGGTACCTCGACCCTCAGGTAGAACCATCATAGGAACCAGGTGGGTGTTCAGAAATAAACTGGATGAGCATGGGAAGACTACTAGAAACAAGGCAAGGCTGGTGGTTCAAGGGTACAATCAAGAAGAAGGGATTGATTATGATGAAACATTTGCTCCAGTTGCTCGTATGGAAGCCATTCGAATTCTTATTGCCTTTGCATCCCACATGGAATTTACTTTGTTTCAAATGGATGTGAAGAGTGCATTCTTAAATGGCTATCTTAAGGAAGAAGTGTATGTCAAGCAACCCCCTGGGTTTGAAAGCCATGATCATCCAGAACATGTGTTCAAGCTAGACAAAGCCCTGTATGGATTAAAGCAAGCCCCTAGAGCGTGGTATGAGAGGTTATCAAAGTTTCTACTTGACAATGGTTTTACCATGGGGAGGATAGACAACACCCTATTTTTGAAGAAACGAGGAAGGAACCTTCTTATTGTCCAGGTCTATGTGGATGACATCATTTTTGGAGCTACAACAGATTCCTTGTGTAAAGAGTTTGCAACTCTTATGGGAAGTGAGTTCGAGATGAGCATGATGGGGGACCTGAACTTCTTCCTGGGTCTTCAAGTCAAACAGTCCATCAAGGGTACATGCATCAGTCAACAGAAATACATCAAGGAACTACTCAAAAGGTTTGATATGGAGGATTCTAAGGTGATTGACACACCCATTGCAGTGGCGACCAAACTAGACATGGATGATGCTGGCACCCCTGTAAATCAAACCATGTATAGAGGCATCATTGGATCACTTCTCTATCTTACAGCAAGCAGACCAGACATAGTCTTCAGTGTAGGACTGTGTGCACGATTTCAATCAAATCCCAAGGAGTCGCATCTGAAAGCAGCTAAGAGGATCCTGCGTTACCTTAAAGGCACACAGGACCTGGTCCTTTACTATCCCACAGGTGACAATTTTTATCTTGTTGGTTATGCTGACACTGATTATGCAGGTTATCTTGTAGATAGGAAAAGCACTTCAGGGATGGCTCATTTTCTTGGATCCTGCCTAATCTCATGGGGCACAAGAAAACAAAACTCAGTAGCACTATCCACAACTGAAGCAGAATATGTTGCTGCTGCCTCCTGCTGTGCTCAGCTGCTGTGGGTCAAACAACAATTGGAGGATTTTGGAGTGTACATTGACAGCATTCCACTCTTATGTGACAACACAAGTGCACTCAATATGGCAAAAAACCCTGTGCAACACAAGAGAACTAAGCACATTGATGTGAGACATCACTTCCTCAGAGACAATGTTGAAAAGGGGTACATATGCATGCAATTCTGTTGTACTGAAGATCAAATTGCAGATATCTTCACCAAAGCCCTTGGAAGAGAACACTTCGAGAAGAACAGACTTGCACTGGGATTGCTGAGATCTAATTAGGAACCTGGTTCTCTTATGGATATACTGCTAAACTTAGGGTAAGGTGCTAAGGTGTTTTCCTGGCAAAGTCTAACTCACCTAAATACCGTTGCAGGTAGACAAACATGGTGATTACAGAACTCAGTGAGCAGCATTGTAGACCACACAAATATTGAAGGATCTCTTTCAAAATTAAAACAAGTGAGGGACCCGATTCCCTTCCATCAGGTCAGTAAATATATGTGCTCTTTCCCTCTCCATCAAAAAGTAACTGCATTTATTACTGCTGCCATTACTCCTTCTCTCTCTTCACCTTTTTAGAGACACATCAATCACATCCGTCCCTCCACTCTTCAACTTCTCTACACGTTTTCCATTTCTCAAAAACCGTCACTTGGACCCGTTTCCTTATCTTCTCCTTCCCACCTTCTTCTATAAACCTCTTCTTCTTCATCACATCACACACAACTTTACCAATCCTACCAATATCCTTCTCTTCTTCTCTCACTCCTGTCCAAACTGTGCAAATGGCCTCCCAAGACAACATCCCTCATCCCACCATTACTGCTGACCTTAACTTTACCCTCGTTGAGGATCAGGGCCTCTCACCCTCGAAGGAGACAATCCCTGTATCTGAGTCATCCTCTGCTCCTACTGCCCAACCTTCTTCCTTGGATCCCTCTGCTCATGCAGCTTCTCTTTCCGCGTCTCCTCCATCTCCACAGTCACCAAAAACCCTAACCTCTGACAAACCCCTTTCACCACCATCCTCTTCTTTACCACCATCTGGGACTCTAGCATCAGAAACTTCTCTTGTCTCTGACGAATCTGAGGATGATCCGAATCAGTACATTAACTCTGCATTTCTAAACACACAACCTTCCCTGGAGTCACCGGAAAAGGAGGCCGCTGAAAACATCATGGCCTTTTCTTCTGAACAAACCTCTGAAAGTGCCCTCTCTCCTCCTAAGCCTCAAGGACCATCACTCTCCATTCTAGAGGATGAAGGAAATATGGTTCTCTTCGAATCTCCTCACCATGAGACATCTCCTTCAAAACCTGGCAAGGAACCTGGTTCTCCATCCTCTCCCTCTCCTTCTGAAAAAATCTTCTACACTCCCCCTCTTGAATCTATTCCTCCTCCACAAGATGATGACGAGAATGACATGGTTCTTCGTGCCCGATTTAAACTTCGTTGTGGAATACCTGCTTCAACACCATCAGTGAAGTGACTCTCCACTAGACTACAGATGAAGGATGCAGTGGCTAGAGCTCTTGAAAAGAGCAAGAAGGCTAACAAGCCCAAACGGAGGCGTCTGGTGAAGGGTGGGTGCATTGCTGTGGACAAGAATATTCCTGTTGTGGAGGTTGACGAGGATACTACTGAGGAACCCAGTTCTCTTGTGGGTCAAACTACTGTTGTGTCTAAGAAGAGTGTGAGACCATCAATCGTCCAAGTTGCAAAAGAGGTCAAGAAGAAAGGTGTTCCAGAGGTCAGTAAACAAACTCCTGTATCTACCAAGTCCAAGGGTAAATCAGTGAAAGTGTTGGGTAAACGGAAGCATGAAGAGGACCAAATACATGCAGAGGAACCTGGTTCTGCTGAGGTCACCACAAGGAAGGAGAGTATACAACTACCAGTTGTGTTGTTCGGGCGTACCATTGATCCTGAGATACTTGATATGCCAGGCATGAGCCAACTCATGGATATGCTTGAGTTCCAGAAGTGGGATCATCTCTTGAATGTAAGTGGAGCAAAAGTCTATGAGGATGCTGTGAGAGAGTTCTATGATTCCTTTTTCCTGCCTGTCGATGGTCATGCTTGCGTGTTAGTAGGAGGTGTGGCCATCGTGTTTGATGATGTCCGTTTGGGAGAAATCATCGAGGGAAATGAGACTATGGCCAAGAACAAGTTATTGTGGAGGTAACTCTACCTAGAAGACTGGATATCCCAAGATCTAGGTTCAAGGAGATCAAACAAAGTCATTAATGACGGTTCAACATTGTCAACTAAAATTTTAGTTCATTCTCATGATGAGACAATGTTCAGTACCAAGGATAAATCATTAAGGCTTTTAATGATTTCTAAATTTGATACGGGGTATATCAAATATTGTATCTACGGAATGACTCATTTAGGAATCACCTATGTAAGTGTGAAGTGTTAGCCGCTTCAAGGAGAATTTTGTAAGGTCGTTTCTCTACGCACTTATGAAACCAGGCGGTGTTCATGGCTGAAACGAACAAAACAATGATAACCAAAGACGGCTAAGGGTTTATTGTGTGACTTACGGTTGTCTAGGTATACACCAAAGTTCGACGGTTCAAAGATATCAGATCTACCGATTGACCGAGTATATCCGACATAAGTTTACTATAGAAAGTTCAAAGGGAAACCTACTTATCCAGATGCGATTAATCTTTGCTTGCGAATCACACAGTTTTTCATGCATATTTCTGTGATATAGCCATTCCCTATTCATATGGGGGATTGTTGTGTTTTTAAAGCTTAATTTAGCTTAAAAGAGGGTGAATGAGAATAGAAGAAAAAATGAAATATTTGAGTTTCCCTCCTTGACGAAGGGACATTGTCCCATATTGGAAGAGGAAAATATTTTTAATGGGTATATATATATATATACAATTGCTCTTCTTCTAGTTCTGAAAGAGTTAAGAAGAAGCCTCGCGTAGTCGTTGCTCGGATTCAACTTCGGATTCAGATTTGGTCAAATGATCGATTGATTAATATTTTGGACCAAATTTATTTGTTAATAGTAAATATTAACGTAATATTATTAAATATCCATTTTTGTAACAAATAATTAATATTAAATCCAAATTATCCGTTTTCTCAACGTCCGTGTTCCGTTTTTTGTAACGGAAAATTAAGTTTCCTCCCCGTCCGTTTTCCATTTTTGTAACAGAAAATTAAGGTTTTGAATTCCTGTTTTATTGTTGTGTAAATAGCCATTTACGTTATGACCGTTTTACGTAAACGGTCATGATAGCCCTTCTGAAGAGTTGCACCTATTCAATTTGAACTCAACATATTGGCTATAAATAGCATTTCATTCTCTCAGATTTTCCATACGAAATTCTGAATTCTCCTCATTTCTTATGCACTTGCTCAATAACAGCCATAACAAGAAGAGCTTCCTCTGACCCCTCTCTTAATGCTGAATTTGGAGTATCTGTCAGATCCATTTGCTCTAGTGGTGCAAGGAGTGGGGCTACTTCTTCTTGTTCCAAGTCTGCTGAGGTGATCGGGTCCAAGCCTACACTACTATTGAGTAGCGAGGAGGTCGATGCAATAATAACCCAACTAAGGTCGGGATCAAATCCACAGGGAGTTAATGATTGGAATTAGGTTTATATCTAAGCGAGTTGCGAGTTTTTAATCTAATTGCACTTCCAGAAGTTTGGGTTGATATTCTACTACTATCTTTACTCTAATGATTGCAAGAAATAAAACTAAGGACAATATTTTTGTGTTGGGTTTTTCAAGTGTTTAAAGGGACTAGGGTCGTGATTTCTACCTAGGTGGTTATCTAACGAGTTGCAAAATCTAGGGCAAGCTTGATTAGTTGGGATTGTAATATAGCTATCACACCCGGGTATTCACTCTATATCTCTCGATAGTTTGAGTGATTTTGCCCAATTTAGATTTCTCAAGTCCAAATGTGTATTCATACAAATCAAGTGATATTAGCTCAAGTCAGGTATTACTATCTCTATGTTTAACCCTTTAATTGGGGCTATCAATTTCTCAAGTTCACCCCAATTCCTTGTTAGCCTAGTTTTCCTAGACTTAGCCCATCTTTCTCAAGTAGAGACTAAGTCATAAAGGCATGAATCAATGTTTGCAGCCATCAATTCTTGAGTTCTAGCAGGAACTAGGCTAAATAACACTAACCCATTCACATTCAAGTCCCAAATCAAACACCCATTAAATAGCCACACTTGGGTTGGGTCACAACCCTAGCTATGGGTTTAACTACTCATGAAAATAGAAGAAATTAAAGATGAAATGAAGATAAAATCCATAATATTAGATTATGGGATGAAATCTAATGTTTAGAAGTGAATCTAATACAAAATTTCCAAAAATAGTAAAAGTAACCGTCTCAGGTGCTCTTACAAAACATAACATAACCTAAAAATAACAAAAAGTTATATTTATACTAAGCTGAAAATATCTGACAAAAATGCCCCTGCGGAGGTTGTGCGGCCGCATAATTCTGAGTGCGGCCGCACTCTTGCTTTCGCGGCTGCATATTTCAGGTGCGGTCCGTGTTCTTCACTTTTGATTCTGGCTTGATCTGGACTTTTGCAGACCGCACAATTTCAAGTGCGGCCACGCTCATGATTATGCAGACGCATAAAAGTGATGCGGTCCGCACTTGCTTAATTTTTGCTTGAGACGACTCTCTGAACCTTCATCATCGCGGACCACATAATTGTGTGTGCGACCGCACTTGACATCCTGCGACCACATAATTTTGGTGCGGTCCGCACTCCTTCATTTTGCCCAAGTTTCCAACTCTCTGATTCTCGTTCATCGCGGACCGTATAATTTTGATTGCGGCCGCGTAGGGACTTTTGCGGCCGCACAATATTGGTGCGGTCCGCGCTCATCACATTTCCAAAATTACAAGTCTCTGAATCTCCTTCTTGCGGACCGCATAGTTTTGATCGCGGCCGCACAATATTTGTGCGGTCCGCACTGCAGGCCTCTTTGTCCAATTTTGGTTTTTGTTCAACTTTTGACTCCTTTGTGAATTGATTTTGATTTCTTTGGCTCATATTGAACAATTCCTACAAGCAATCATATTTCATTAGTTTCCGGGAATACCTTCAAGCATTTTTACCTAAAACACAAGTAAAAGAGAGCAAATAAGAGGTCAAAATCCCTACTTATCAAGAGGCATCATCATTTTAGGGGAATCAATGGCATCTTGATTCATAGATGAACCAATGTCTTTTGAGTTACAAATTTTATAGTTGTTAAAGCAGGAATAAGCTTTTTTGGTGAGATAGGCAGCTGGTGAAACATATCATCAGCTTCAACTCCTCTATCCTTGAAAGGAAATCTGCCCTCTTGAAAAATCACATCCCTGCTTACAGAAAAAGACTTTTGTTCAAAGTCATACAATATGTAGCCCTTTTGTGTTTCTGAGTACTCATTGAATACTGCCTTCCTAGTCCTAGTGAAAACGTATTTTCCCTAGGCAAGACTGTAGCATGACATTGACAACCAAACACCCTCAGATGATCAACCTTAGGTTCTTTTCCATATAACAACTCATATGGAGTTCTTCCCTTTAAAACTAGTGTAGGCAATCTATTAATCACATATACTGCAGTCTTAACACAATCACCCCAAACCTTATCGGAACTCCACTTTGAAACTTCAGTGCTCTAGCCACCTCTAAGATGTTCTTGTGCTTTCTTTCCATAGTTCCATTTTGTTGTGATGTATAGGGACAACTAGTTTGATGAATAATACCATAAGGAGCCAACAAGATACCACACTGTGCATTACAAAATTCTTTCTCATTGTCAGATCTTAAGTACTTGACATTAACACCAAAGTGATTGTTTATTATCAACAGAAAGTTTTTCAGAACTACACACACTTCACACTTTAACTGTATCGGACATGCCCAGGTGTATCTACAGTAATCATATACTATTGTAACAAAATATTGTTTCCTATCATAGGTTGGAACCTTGTATGGTCCCCAAACATCCAAATGAAGAAGTTGGCAGATACTAGTTGAATTGGAAACACTAGTTGGAAATTGCATCCTACATTGCTTTGTAAGAGGACATACATCACAAGTTCCTGTTTCTACAATACTAATTTTTTTCTTCAAAATTGATAAGTGCTGTAATGATTTTATTGAGGCATGTCCTAGTATGTAATGCCATAAGACTGTTTCTACTCCTTCCTTTGCAATTGTGTCTGCCACCAATGCTTTGTTTTATGCATATCTTTGCTTTATTATGCACAATCCTTCATGTTATCTACCAATCTCCAATACCTTGCCACTGTAGAGTCCCTGCAACACACATAAGTCAGGGTAAAAGGCAACTAGATAACTGAGGTCTTTGGTGAGCTTTGATACTGATAGCAAGTTAAATTTAAAATCTGGTACATGAAGCACATCCTTCACTTTCTGAATTCCTAGAATTTGTGCATTTCCTGTATGTGTAATGTTTGAAGTCTTCCCTGTTGACAATTGTACACGTCTATATCCACCAATGATCTTAAGTGTATCTAGTAAATCCTTATTACAGGTTATATGATGAGTGACACCTATATCCACTATCCAATCTTTTTCTGTGGCATTGGACATTAATGAAATAATACCTGCCATGTTTGTGTAACATTCTGTACCTGTAGGTTTGTTCAGCAGTCATACTAGTTGCTTGTATTGTTCCTGTGTCAGGTAATGCCCTTGTGGTTGACCTTCAGAGTTGCTGGTTTCTTCTTCACTTGCATTATTGGCAAATGTATTGCTTCCTCCTACAACATGAATCTTCTTTTTGCTTTTAAAATCCACTGAATATCCAACTATTTTGTAGAAATTTTCCTTCAAACGTCCCTTATATCCACAATGTTCACATATCATTCCTATCTTCTTAGGTATATTATCTTAACGCCTCCCTGCCATCATAGTCAATAGGTCCTTGTTCACATCAACCACTCCTAAAACCCTTTGACTCTCTTCCTAAGTCACTATAGAATAAGCTTCATTTAAACTGACTACAAGGCTTTTCATCAACACATTGCTTCTCACATTACCATAGCTTTATTCATTTAGGCCCACAAGAAAGTGCACAAACGTTGTTGCGATAGGTGTTCAAGTGATGGTATAGATTCTTCACAGTCACAACCTGATTTTGGTGTTACTATGTCTAATACATTGCACATATCATTCATTTTCTAATAATAGGTGGTTAGAGAATCCGCAGCTTGCATTAGTGATGTAATTTCTGCCCACAAATGATAGATCCTAGTGAGACTGCATCTGTCAAACCTTTCCTAAAAATCAGTCCACACCTTCTTCGCACTTGATGCAAACATGATACTTGGTATCAATTCACTCGCAACTGTACTACCTATCCATGACAACACAATCGCATTGCACTTCTCCCACTGCTCTACTAACTCACCTCTATACATGCCTTTCACACAGCTTCCATTTACAAAACCAAGCTTGCTCTTTCCCCTAAATGCTAGCTTCATTGCCTTGCTCCACAATGCATAATTTGCTGGCCCTGTGAGCTTAATTGGAACTAAAACTAGTCTCGGGGCATCTGACGTTGGAGAAACAATGGATGATTGTGTTCTATCTGCGTTACTTCATTTTCCTGCCATTTTGATAGGTTTCGAGCTTCGTCAATGTCAATTTACCAGAAACTCACTGTGAACTCATTGGAGAACACTCTGATCAGTAACTTGCTTTGATACAATGTAAATTTGTAGAATTCTCAGCTAATCAGATCAAGCAACATGCAGACTAATCGACTATCATTTCTATCTAGGGCATAAATTCTGTATTGAGAGGAAGAGAGAAGAAGAAGAAGAAGAGAAGGAAGAAGTCGACTGTATAGAGTGTGGTACAATTAGGTACTTAACGGTGCATTTATAACAAACTTTGCACCGTTAAGTAACCGCCCTAACCAACTAGTCCTTGCTAATTTCCTTAATTTCCAAATGACCCCCTAACTACTCAAATCATCATTTTTGCACTTCAATATTTATGTTTTTCTTAATTCATCACCCTTTAAACAGTAAAAATGTCTAGAGAGTTATGTTAAGTCCTATAAAATAACATATGTTATTGCATGCGAGTTCTATTGGTGACTTTTACATGACATTTAAAAAAACCTGAAAATTAACCGAATCGGATCAATACCGAAGAGAAACTGACATGATTGGAATGGTTTCAAAAAATCTAATTTTGGTTATACATAATTGAACAACCGAAAAATTGATATGGTATAAATTTCATAAAATAGCCAGTCGAACCGAACTATTGACACCCTTACTTATAGTAACTGATTTCTACTTAATACTACCCGAGTAAAAACTGGAGCGGAGAGCTGCTGAGAGATGCAGAAGACCCAACAAATTCCTTAGAAGCGAGAGTAACATGTTTTGCCTACTGTATTATACTACCCGAGTATTGCATATTTTGACAATGTTATAGCATGTTATTCTCCAGATAAAAATACATCATTCATGTAGAAATTAAACCTAGCGTGCACCTATTTGTATCTGTTTGCTGATCGAAGTTCCAATAGATTGAGCTACAATACTTATGATTATGCAGAATTTCGTACATCATCACAAGTAGCCCGTCTAGCTCAGTTGGTAGAGCGCAAGGCTCTTAACCTTGTGGTCGTGGGTTCGAGCCCCACGGTGGGCGTTTTAAGCTCTTTTTAGCTTTTTTCAGTATTTGGCTTAAAAACTATTTCTGCTAAAAAGTCATTTTTTTTAAGCCAATCCAAACGGGCTCCTTGTCTTGCGTGCTAAGTCCATTTTTATGGCTTTAGAGGTAGCATTCGATCCTATGTATTCTTGAGATTAGATTCAGTTTGACGCATTTAGTTAAGGTTCTAGTTAGTTTAAAAGCTATTGAATGTTTTGAACATAATTTATGAGAGCAGTTGTACAGCATTATTAATTTCATCTGCTTATAGTTAATCATAAATACATTTCATTAGGGAATGCAGATATTCCACCATTCCTGACATGCCTTTATGCTTGTACAGCATTATTAGCACATATCAGAGTGCTTTTAGAATCTAAAATATACAGATTCTGAGCAAAAATCCAATAGTACTACTTTTGAGCGCCCACGAAACTTGATCCGATCCTGTTAGTTCTAGACTTGCTCATGGTTATATTGTTTCTCCTCATAGTGAAATTTAATATTACTATGGCTGTTGTCTATCTCCAGGGGCACATCAGTTGATTTGTTGGTTAAAACTTTCTTGTCACAGTAAATGGCATACAATATCAGCTGCACTACTCCTAAAAACAAGCCAACACCTGTTGAAATCTGCATGCAGTACAAAACATTAATTAACAAACGGACCCCATAATTCACTTTTGTATATGATTTATTTCATAATTTCAATAGGAGTGATGCTTACACCAATAAATGGGTCCCTCCCAAGCATAGCATAGGTAAACCAACAGGTGCAAGATATGACAACCGCAAATGACAGGAAAAATGGCATGTACTCCACACTCTTTGTCCTGATTACTAGTCTCTGCACCAATAACCTTGAATTAAGTATAAATTCTTCACAAAAATCACAAAAATTTCAACAAAATAACAATGCGAAGATGATCAGAACATGTTAAATTTAAATCATGGATCTACATCGTAAAAAATAAAAATTGAAAGTGATCATTAGAAGTTTAAAAAGCTTACTATGATAGACATAGGGGATGCATACATAACGATGGAGAAGATGGTGGCAGCTGTACCACAAAACAGCTTCCTATTTTTCCCATGAAAAATAAGCAAGGAAACAAGCGCTGCGCCAGCAAAAACGACGAGAACTAAAAGGAGTGTTGCTAAGATTTTTCCCTTCTGTTTATTGGGTGCAAATGCGAGAAAGATCAGCACGTAAATGAGCTCAATTGCAGCTCCAGCCCCATTTATTGTTGCTACTAGAATATTGTCAGATGTTATAAAAGGCAGACCGTACCTATTCAATGAGTAATAGAATTATCAGTCTATGACCAAACAATTGAGACAATATCATTATGATAAAAAAAACCTAATCCATATTTGTACCTAATTTATTGTTTTTGAAGATTAGATCGACAATTTATTTCTGTAAATAGATTACCTAATTCCAGGGTTTGAAGTAACTGCACAATTCTTTTGAAAATTTAATTAGACAATATGTTTTCCCTACAAATATCATATCCGTCTACTATATTTCAACAAATATTAAAATCTTAATCTATAATTTCAAAAGTATTGTGTTTAATTCTTAAAGATCATATGGAATCCATCATTTCTTTTAATAGAAAAAATCCATCAAATTTGAATTAGGGAACTGATAAATTATCATTACAATTAATTAAGTTTGGTAAAGAGGCACTTCAAGAGGGTTTTTTGGTAAAGATAGTTACCATGCAGAAAGCAAGCAGTTGAGAAAGGTCATGACGTAAGGTAAGCCAGAGAACTGTTCCGTCGATCTGTTCTTGATTATCCTCTTGAATGTAAACCTAAATAAAGTCAGACGAAAATATATCAAAATAAAATCTTGACCACGTGGAGTTTCAGATATATCCCCTTTAATTGAAATAGAAAAATCAATACATGGACGATCTTAAGAGAAAACACCTTATTCTCGTCTTTCCCGAAACTTATAACAATAAGAAGATAATGTAATTACAAGAGTTTAGCCTCTGTAAGCCGATAATGTATACAATAATTTTCTTACTCCATAGTAACATGTTAAAAATACATGAGTAATACTCAGTGACGGAGCCAGGATTTCCACTTAGGGGTACCAAAATATTTAAATTTAAATACACTTTAAATTAAGGGGAGTCAAAATGTATAGTAAATACATAACATAAAAACTTTTATCCGACGAAAGGGTGTCGGTTGACACCCTTTGGTTGAATGTGGCTCGTCACTGGTAATACTAGTAAATTTTTTATTTAATTTGGCAGTGTATATATATAAGTTAAATCTTAATATGGACATGACTCTTTTTACAAGGAGTATTATTTAAGAAAAATAATCTGAAAAGAGTTCTTGAGAATGCTTACGTTGGTACCAAGAAGAGAAAGAGAGTAGCAGCATTTCCTGTTAGCAGAAAGAAGAGAAGCAATATAATAATAACGAAAACTCAACCAGAACTTAAAAATAATATACAAAGAAATAAAAATATGGAAATGAAAATGATCAAATCAACGTACCGAAAATCCCGAAAGTAAATTGTAGAGTGTGCACAACACCCATGTTGTGTCTTCTACTAATTAGCGCAAGCTCTCAGTATATACTACAGAACGTCTGAATTAACCTTCTTTAATATATAGAGGGCTCTGCTTTGAATGTAAATCCAAATATTTAAAGACACCAAGAATTAATATTTAAATGGGAAACCCTGACCAATAATCAATCATTCAAAAGAAGACGTTGCATGGGTTTATACTTTATAGGGATGTCATAATCACACAACTCAAGAAGTAAAGCAATGAAAAAGAAAACGAAGCAATAAAAATATTGGGATACTAAAAGTGACGAATTAAAAATGAAGAATTAATATTTAGAGAGAATGTATATATTTATAGAGATGGAGAAACATGCATGGTCAGTAATTAGTTAACTGGATCGAACAAACGTAGACTGGCAAGTAAAACTAAGCAAACTTCCCGGATCTTAACGTAAACTGCTTAACTAATTCTCAACGACCTTTCCCGCTCAATAATTATATCTCATGCAATTATAATTCTTCATTTCTGATAAAAAATAATAATTAAGGGATATTTTAAGGGGAAAAAAAAGGTTTTACAAAATTTTTTGGCGAAGAATTTCTTTCTGATATGCAATTTAATGTTTTCCATATGTTTAATTAGTTGGACATCAAATTTTAGTTCTAATTTGCATCATATATATACACATATGTATGAATTTTTACTGTCCGTGTCACTTCATTTAAATGGATTTTTTTATTTGTATTTATATGCCTTATATATGGTTGATGCTCTTTAATTATGCTAGTAATTGTGGTGGATAAATAAGGTTCATTCGTTCTTAACCAGCTGTCTCAGGTTTGAGCCCTAGAAATAAAGAAATTTCTCATAGAAAATGTTTTTTTTTTAATTGGCCCCATGGGATGCAAATCTGGACTAGTTGCCAGAGGGTTATTAGATAGCATATGGTTATACAAAATAAAGACTTTTTTAAAATTACAAAAGAAAACAAATTTGTGATATTTTATGTACTTCTTATTTGATTATCAATTAATAATACCCCCGTCGACAAATTACTGAAATAGAGAACTATAAGTTTAAGAATTAGAGTAATTTTAGGACTCATCAGGATTTTAAAATAATAAGAGCATCTTTATTTGCCACCGCTCATTAGTTTTTGTACATTGAATATTTTGTTTGTTTAAATAAAAAGTTTCTGTTATTCAATATGCGAAGTGACCAAAATATTCATGACAATGTAGTAAATAGAAAGATAAGAAATTAGATTAAATATGGTCAATCAATTGCTTAAACAGAAAGAAGTAAAATCTTTTAATTACCAATTTCTTTTTCTTACTTAAACACCGAGGAAATTCTGAAGGGTAAAGGAAGAACAAGAGTTACCTATAACTTTATCATTTTACTGCTCTTCCCAGTTCCCTTGGCTACGTGCCATGTGATATGTTAGTTGGAATTTGTATAAGCAGAGACAAAGGAATATATACAGGGACTGAGATTTAGCTAGGAAGGATTATAAAGGAAAAGAAATATAAAGGGATACATAAGGACAAGGAAAAAAGAAAAGAAAAAGGTAATGATGGAAATATACACTATGATATTCGAAAAGAGATTTTGGAATGGACGGGATAAAGAAGGGAAAAGCATAGATAAAGGAAAGAGGAAAAAAGTGGGAATAGGAAGGACAAAAAAGGGATATATATATATATATATATAAAATCATGGAAGGAAAAGGGATGATGAGAGTAAAAAAATAGGAGAAAAGGGAAATAAAAAAATAAATAAATCACAATTATGAAAAAAAATTATTGTAGCTCAACATAGGGTCTAGACGTCTAATACAAATAAAGAGATTTTTTTAGTTGGAATAAATAAAGGGTTTTCATTATTGCACAAAAGAAGAATGCTGATCCGCATGAATGGAATGATTCATCCACTACATTCGGTATTTTGTTATTTCCGTGTAAAAAAAAAAACACTGTGGCGACATACATAAAGTTTCCATATTATTACAGTATTAAAACTGAAATTAGGAACCTCATTAAGCTTCGGTTGAAGAATAACACCAGCATTGGCGTAGCCACCCTATGCCAAGGTGGTCAAATGTGCATATTATATTTCGTATATAAGTTATATATTATTTTATATAATTGTATATTATATTTTAAACACTCTTAACGCAGTTGAGTGAGGCAGTCCAACAGTTCAAAGTGTTCGAAGTGACATGTTGTTCACGGGTTCAAAGTTCTGCCTAATTTGTTTGCCATAATTAAACGGAGACCACCATGTATGGTCTATTTGACTCTTTTTCAATCTAAAAATTTTCCTAATAAAATAACTCTTAAAATTTAATATTTGTGTAGAAATAAACAACTAATATTAAAAGTAAATTTTTAACTAAAAGTTATTTCTTAAATAAATATATACGGTTAAAATCAGGCTCATCTGATTTTACTGTTTGATCGAGACTGGTAATTTGCATCGGAGGACAACTTCATAACTGAACAGGCCGAGACACCAGGGTAAGATACCAAGTGCGGAATCGAGGTACCTGTCATGATCAAGACTGTAACAATCGGAGCCAAACGAGACATACATCAAGAATGATCGGAGATAGCACAATAACGAAAATGTGAGATATATGTGATTGGTCAAAGATCATGGCGTGAATCTCGTAACGGATCAAATCAGAAACGGTTAATCAACTAATTATGAGATTTCCTTATGTAATTAGAGTTGTACCCTAAGTAGAATTCCTCTACTATATAAAGAGGAGTTCTAATCATTTGTATGACATCATTATTCACAGAGATCAAAGCAATATAATTCTTTCTTTCTCGCTTACATTATTGTTCATCAGCTTGTTCTATTTTCTAATTGTTCCTGCACCTATCAGTTCGAGAGTACTTTGAATCGAGGGCTCAGTTCTGTCTGAACACTCGTTTGCTTTACTTATAATTTTATTCTATCATTTATCTTCATATTTATCAATTTGTGTTGAGTGAAATCACATATCCTTAAAACCACAGTAATATAAGTTTAATTGTTATCCAAATTTTAGGGTAAACAGTTTGGCGCCCACCGTGAGGCTAAGGATAATAGTGATTGCTTAATACTGATTCCAATAACACACACTACTTTACGCTTGTTCTTGTAAGTGTTTTTGTTTTCAGGATAAAACATGTAAAATTCACAAACAACACCCACACATGGTAACAATGGTCTGAGATTTCACGGGGAAAACGACAATATAGTCGCCCCAGGGATCTAGGTTCCTCAGGCTGATCTCGAGGGGGCATCAATATCCAATCCCGCCGACGTCAGTTGATATATCGCCCTAAATGCAAATTTGGGCACTGATCCCTAAGGAAGCGTACGCAGAGAAGTACGATGTGGTGGTCGAGGTACGCAGGGCGGAGGAGACGGTGGAGTCAACGTCCAATTGATATTCGAAATGCTACAAGCTCAGCAAGCCGCTATAGCACAACTACAAAACCAACATTCAACGCCGAGCGGGGTCGAACCAGAAGTCGTCCACAGGACCGAGTTAGTGCTGAAAAAATCGAACGCCAACGAATCGGCGACTGACCCCGCCATTATGAAGATGCTCGAGAAGATCACTAAATGAATTGAATCGGGAGCAAAGAAAATCAATGCAAATGATAAGAAAGTACAGACATACAATTCCCGGGTTGACCATATACCGGGGGCACCACCAATTTTAAAAGGTATGGACTCAAAGAAGTTTGTGCCGAAGCCGTTCCCCCCATGTGCATCACCGAAGCCCATTCTGAAGAAATTTCACATGCCAGAAATGCCTAAGTACAATGGGACCACCGATCCTAATGAGCATGTCACCTCCTATACATGTGCCATAAAACGAAATGATTTAGGAGATGATGAGATCGAGTCTGTTCTACTGAAGAAATTTGGAGAAACTCTATCGAGGGAGCAATGATTTGGTATCACAATCTACAACCTAATTCCATTGATTTCTTCACCATGCTTGCAGACTCTTTCGTAAAGGCACATGCCGGGGCAATAAAGGTTGCAACTAGGAAGTCAGACCTCTTCAAGGTGAAACAAAAAGACAACGAAATGTTGAGGGAGTTCGTATCTCGGTTCCAGATGGAACGCATGGAACTACCACCAGTAACAACCACCAGTAACAGATGATTGGGTTGTTCAAACCTTCACGCAAGGTTTGAACGAACGAAGTTCGGTGGCATCACGTCAACTGAAGCAGAATTTAATTGAATATACGGCGGTAACCTAGGCCGATGTGCATAATCGGTACCAGTCAAAGATCAGGGTCGAGGATGACCAATTGGGGATCCCTTCCGGTTCTGTTTATCTGAACATGCCCGTTGGTAGAAATCAGAGGATATATTGACAGAGAACCTCGGTCTAATAGATACTGATATAAACCATACAATGCAGACCGAAAGAACAACGGCCCAGGACGCAATCCCATCCGAAACGATCGAAGGAGCGATCAAGGACAGAGCTCTCGAGGACTCATAAGAAAAAGTGGTTTCGATAAGCATGCCGATCTCACTAAGGCACCACGATTATCAGAGTACACCTTCAGTATCAACGCATCAAGTATAATGTCAACCATTGGGTGAATCAGAGATATTAGATGGCCCAGACCCCTACAAATTGATCCTTCCCAAAGAAACCCCAATCAAATATGCAAAAACCATGGTACACATGGCCACAGAACCGAAGACTACAGACAACTGGGGGATGAGGTATCCCATCTATTCAACGAGGGCCACCTTCGAGAGTTCTTGAGTGATCGAGCTAAGAACCATTTCAGGGACATGGATGCCAACAGGAAAAACGAGCAAGAAGAACCACAACACGTGATTCATATGATCGTTGGTGGGGTCGATATTCCACAAGGGCCCGTGTTCAAACGCACTAAAGTATCAATTACTAGGAAAAAACGGACCCGAGATTATGTGCCAAAAGGCATCGTATCATTCAACGATGAGGAAGCAAAAGAGTTCTCTCAACCCCACAATGATGCTTTGGTACTTTTCTATCCGTATGAATAAAATTCAGGTTAAACGTGTATTAATTGATCCAGGGAGCTCGGCCAATATTATTCGATCAATGGTCGTGGATCAGCTCGATCTACAAGATCAAATCGTACTTGCAGCTCGGGTCCTCAATGGTTTCAACATGGCCAACGGAACAACTAAAGGTGAAATCATTTTCCCGGTAAACGTAGCTGGGATTATTCAAGAAACCAAGTTCCATTTAATCGAGGGCGATATGAGGTACAACCCCCTGCTCGGAAGACCCTGGATTCACAATATGAGGGCAGTCCCTTCAACCCTTCACCAAATGTTGAAATTCCCAACGCCGGATGGAGTGAAAACGATATATGGGGAACAACATGTTGCAAAAGAAATGTTCGCGGTCGATGAGGTAATACCAATATCGGTGTTTTCGTCAACAAAGGGATCGGGGACCAAAGGAAAATATGAGGCTAAATAGCAACCACAACTACCAGCCTCGACTTAGTCGGAGAAGCAAGCAACGGATGAGGACGACGATTACCAGATCCCTCGATCCTTCATTATCCCCAAAGATTTTGACGACACCAAATCAACAGTCGTAGAGATGGAACATGTCATAATGATCGAATACCTACCCGATCGAAAGGTATACCTGGGTACGGGGTTAACCCCCGAACTTAGGAAAAACTCATTAAATTTCTTATCGATAATATGGATTGTTTTGCTTGGTCCCACTTAGATATGACAGGGATCCCACCGGAGATCACAACACATCGATTGAGCCTGGATCTGAAGTTCAGATCGCTTAAACAAAAGAAAAGGCCCCAGTCCGAGGTAAAACACAAATTCGTCAAGGACGAGGTAACCAAACTTATCAAAATAGGATCCATTCGGGAAGTAAAATATCGCGAATGGTTAGCAAACGTAGTTGTAATCCCTAAAAAGGGAACAAACTTAGAATGTGCGTAAATTATAAAGATTTAAACAAAGCATGTCCCAAAGACTCTTTTTCTCTACTGAATATCGATCGTATGATCGATGCCACGGCCGGTCATGAGATACTTAGTTTTCTCGATGCCTACTTCGGGTACAATCAAATAAAAATGAACCTGGAGGACCAGGAAAAGACTTCGTTCGTCACTAGGTACGACACCTATTGTTATAATGTAATGCCTTTTGGACTAAAAAATGCTGGTGCTACTTACCAACGCCTAGTGAACCAAATGTTCGAAGAACACATAGGTAAATCAATGGAGGTCTATATTGATGATATGCTATCTAAGTCCCTGCGCGCAGAGGATCATTTAACACATTTGCAGGAAACCTTCAATATATTGAGAAAATACAACATGAAGTTTAATCTGGAGAAGTGTGCATTCGGGGTCGGTTCTGGAAAGTTCCTCAGCCTTATGGTGTCAAATCGGGGGATCGAGATCAACCCCGATAAAATCAAGGAAATCGAACACATCAAAATCGTGGACAACATTAAGGTCGTACAAAGATTAACGGAGCGGATAGCCGCCTTAGGCTGGTTTATCTCGAGGTCTTCAGATCGAATTCACAGGTTCTTCTCACTGCTCAAAAAGAAGAAGAATTTTTCTTGGACCCCGGAATGACAATAGGCATTGGAAGAATTAAAGAGGTACCTCTTGAGCCCACCACTGCTTCATACTCCGAAAGCAGACGAGCAACTCTACTTATATTTAGCAGTCTCAAAAGTCGCGGTAAGTGGGGTCCTAGTTCGAGAGGAGCAAGGTACGCAATCTCCTGTTTACTATGTTAGTCGAACTTTAGTTGAGGCAGAGACCTGGTACCCACTCTTGGATAAATTAGCGCTTGAAGCGCCTCTAGGAAATTAAAACCATATTTTCAGTGTCACCCAATTTGTGTGGTGACCACATATCCTCTTCGTAATGTTTTGCATAATCACGAAATCTTGGGCCGATTGGCCAAATGGACCGTCTAAATCAGTGGGTATGATATCGAGTATCAACCCCTAACGGCCATCAAGTCTCAAATCTTAGCAGACTTCATGGCCTACTTAACGCCAACCCTCGTACCCGAGGTCGAAAAGTAATTGTTTGTTAAAAATGGTTACATCTTCGGGGGTATGGACCCTTTTCACAGATGGTGCTTCGAACGTGAAGGGGTCCGGGCTAGGCATCGTATTGAAGCCGCCCAGAGGCAATACAATTAGACAATATATCAAAACTTCTAACATGACTAACAATGAGGCCGGGTATGAGGCCATGATTGTAGGTTTCGAGCTGGCTAGAAGCTTGGGAGCAGAGGTCATCGAGGCCAAATGTGACTCCCTACTTGTGGTAAACCAAGTCAACAGAACCTTCGAGGTTGGAGAAGATCGAATGCAGAGGTACTTGGAAAAACTGCAGGTAACACTACACCGGTTTAAAGAATGGACCCTACAACATGTACCTCGAGAACATAACAGTGAGGACGATGCCCTTGAAAATTTGGGGTTATTAGTCGAAGAGGACAAAATTAGCTTGGGGAATTTTGTACAACTTTCAAAGTCAGTAATCGAAGAAGGCCACGCCAAAATAAACTCCACAAGCCTAACTTGGGATTGGAGGAATACATATATCGAGTATCTATAAAATGGGAAGCTCCTATCGGACCCTAAGGAATTGAGGACCCTACGAACAAAGGTTGCACGATTCACATTTGTCGAAGATGGAACACTATACATAAGAATGTTCGATGGACCGTTAGCAATATGTTTGGGTCCGTGAGACACCGACTACGTCCTGCAAGAAATTCATGAGGGTACTTGAGAAAACCATTCCGGTGCCGAATCACTGGTTCACAAAGTCATCAGAACGGTATACTATTGTGCCAATATGGAAAAGGATAGTAAGGAATTCATTCAAAAGTGCGACAAGTGCCAAAGATATGCGCCGATGATCCACCAGTCCAGAGAGCAACTTCATTCAGTCCTATCCCCATGGTCGTTCATGAAGTGGGGAATGGATATCGTTGTCCCTCTGCCATCGGCCCCAGGTAAAGCTAAATTCATTTTATTTATGACTGGCTATTTCTCTAAGTGGGTTGAAGCACAGGCTTTCGAGAACGTCAGAGAAAAAGAAGTTATAGACTTCATCTGGGACCATATATATGCCGATTCGGGATGCCTGCCGAAATCATATGCGATAATGGAAAACAATTCATCGGCATATATATAACAAAGTTTCTCGAAGATCACAAAATAAAAAGGATCTTGTCAACGTCGTATCATTCTAGTGGGAACGAACAGGACGAATCAACTAACAAGACCATCATTCAGAATCTAAAGAAAAGATTGAAAAACGCTAAGGGAAAATGAAGAGAAATATTACCCGAAGTCCTTTGGGCGTATTGAAAAACGTCAAAATCCAGTACGAGGCCAACACCGTTCTCCTTAGTATATGGCGTCGAAGCTCTGATCCCGGTCAAAGTCGGGGAACCTAGCGTCAGGTTTCGATACACAACGGAAGAGGAAAATCACGAGGCTTTGAATACGAGCCTCGAATTACCAGATGAAAAACGGGAAGCCGCCCTCGTCCAAATGGCCGCACAAAAGCAGCGCATCGAAAAGTACTACAACCGAAGAGACAATCTTCAACACTTTTGAATCGGGTACTTAGTTCTGAGAAAAGTCACCCTCAATACTTGAGACCTAAACGAAGTAAAACTCGGCCCAAATTAGGAAGGACCGTTTCAGGTCCTCGACATCATTAGAAAGGGATCCTACAAACTTGGCACGATGAACGACAAACAGTTGCCAAATAATTGGAACATGTCACTCCTCAAACGATATTATTGCTAAGGTGTGACTTTCTCCATTTTTGTTGATGTTTTATACTAACTTGTTGTAGGTGTTCGATCGAAGACATAGAAGTTTTCTCCAAACACGAAGTCCTTAGGTATGAAATCACACGTTGCACTCTTTTTTTCTTCGACCGGTTTTTGTCCCAAATAGGTTTTTACGGCAAGGTTTTTAACGAAGCAACCATTGTTCGTGCTAACTTAGAGCAATTCAACAGTATCCGGGGTTTCTTTAAAATCAACCTCGAATAATTGGGGGCATCACCCCTGGATGTTTTTGAGGAAAATACTTCGTGTCAACAGGGTTTCGATAGGTAAATTTAGTAAAGGGCCAAATGGTCGAATGAACCGTGTCCATGTACATTACTCGATCCCTAGTGGAAAAGAATGTATGATCTATTTAAAGAAGTATTTTTTCCTTACTAGATGATCCATGCCTTAGTGAAATTTCTACTTTACAATTTCATACTTATGATCTATTACGGAAACTGGCTCAAGGTCCGATTGCAACCAGAGCTCAAAATATTAACCCCGTACTCGGGGACTGCCGTCCAAAAATCAACATTGCCTAAGCTTCGAATTTACGGGAAAAAATTTCACCAGGCATGAAGTATATCAAAATTTTCATAAGGCATAAAGATAAACATAAGGAGAAAATCGAGGTAAAGACCAAAAAAGGAAAAACTTTATACGTGTGAAGATATTTACAAAGGACCAATCTAGGTCTTACACAAAAGAGAAAAAAAGAAAAAAATACAAAGGCGCCTAACTATTCTAGGGGAAAGCTCCTTCATCGGGGTCATCTCCATTCTCGGACCCACTCTTGTTGCGATTGTCATCATCATCGACTTCGTCATCAGAAGTGGCCAGTGCTTTAGCATCGGCTTCATGCTCTTTTTCCTTTGCTATCTCTTCGGCAAGATCGAAACCTCAAGCGTGGATCTCTTCGAGGGTTTCCCTCCGAGATTGGCATTTGGCGAGTTCGGAAGCCAACCGAGCCTCGAGCTCCTCTATCTTCCCTGTCGGAGCCGACCTTTTCTCTTTCATGCCTCGAATCCGACTGTCGACTGAAGACAATTGGGCTAGAGCAGTTTCTTTCTATGTAGCAAGGCGGTCCATGCCTTCGTTCCATCCGTTGGACTCCGCCTTAATCGCCTTGACCTCCTACCGGAACTTATCAATCCTCTTGATCTTTTCTGCAGCTGTGATATTGAAATATTAGCTTCCGTTCCCGAATCAAGCCCATGAGCTTTTAAGAGTATCATTACCTGCTCGATCAGGTCGGTCGGATCCTTGTGAGCCTTAGCCAATTCTTCTCGGAGGTCCTTAATCTCCTCATCTTTTTGCCCGCGAAGAAGTTTGAGGGCATTCCTCTCCTCCGTAAGCCTTTGGAGATCGGCCACACATTGGCTTAGTTCAGCCCAGGACTTGCAAAAAGCCTGAAAAAAGGAAGGGAGTTAGAAAGAAGATGGAGGAATACAACATCAACAAAAGGAATTAGGACTTGCCTGCTTCAGGATTCGTTGAGCCTCTTTGAAGAGGTTGGATGCGTCATTTAGGTCGGAAGCATCTTTGACCCCGACAATGCAATCTCGGAAGGGATCCTCCCCTCCGGGGGCTCCGCCTACCTCGGGGCTCCTCAAAGCTTGAGCATCCCGGATCTCCTCTACGGAAAAGGCAGGAAGAGTAGGCGAGTCTTCAATTTCTATTTCCCCAAGCGAGTCACTTGGGGTGCTCTCTTCAGTTTGATGGGCCTCAGGGCCGGCACCTTCAGATCTACCCACAAATTTTTCATTTTGGTGGGGAGTTGTCACGACCCAAATCCTAATTCAGGTCGTGATGGCGCCCAACAGCGGGGTTAGGAAAGCCGATATAACTTCCACTAAGTGATTCCCTTCCCATTCGATCAAACAAGTCAATGATTACCAGTTTATAACAACTAACATGATACTAGCCTTGAGTGAAGGTAAAATCATAGTAGGTACAAGGCCGAAATAAAACATACACATAGATATACATCCCAAAACCCCACAAATATATACCGCGTGTGTGCCAGGAACTAGTGTCACAAGTGTCACGGGCAACTACTGAATATACAATGACTACAACATATATAGAGTCTCAGTCTGAATGAAATAGACAAAGAGCATAACAAAAGAAACTCCAGGGTGCTGCTAGAAAGTCGCCAGGAAAGCATCTCACACTGAAGTATGACCACACTATCAATATCTGGCAACGACCTGAAAATCAGATGGACCAGCCTCCGGACCTGTACAGTCAATTACAAAAAAGGAAAGAAAGTGCAGCATGAGTACATATATATAAATATGTACCCAGTGAGTATCCCGTCTAATCTCGAAGAAGTAGTGACGAGAGGTCGACTCGATACTCACTAAGGTCCAACAGTCGTAAAGTAAGCAGGATGTAAAGAAAACTGTAGGCAAGTAAAACAAATAATCAAGTACATCAATATCCGGCATCAAATAACAAGGTCAATTCAAACAAGTTTGGTATCCACCGTGGCGCACGGCTCGCTCCCATATACTCAATCTCGCCGTGGCGTACGACCCGATCCCACCCTGGTAGTCTCAATCTCGCCGTGGCGTATGGCCCGATCCCACCCTGGTAGTCTCAATCTCGCCGTGGCGTACGACCCGATCCCACCGTGGTAGTCTCAATCTCGCTGTGGCGTACGGGTCGATCCCACCTTGGTAGTCTCAATCTCGCCGTGGAGTACGACCCGATCCCACCCTGGTAGTCTCAATCTTGCCGTGGCGTACGACCCGATCCCATAATATAATCAATCATCACTCTGCCGTGGCGTACGGCCCGATCCCATAATATAATCAATCATCACTCTGCCGTGGCGTACGGCCCGATCCCATAATATAATCAATCATCACTCTGCCGTGGCGTACGGCCCGATCCCATAATATAATCAATCATCACTCTGCCGTGGCGTACGACCCGATCCCATAATATAATCAATCACCACTCTGTCATGGCGTACGGCCCGATCCCATAATATAATCAATCATCACTCTGTCGTGGCGTACGGCCCGATCCCATAATATAATCAATCATCACTCTGCCGTGGCGTACCACCCGATCCCATAATATAATCAATGATCACTCTGCCGTGGCGTACGACCCGATCCCATCCCGTGATTCTCTTATCACACTTAAATCAAGCCAAGTATCACAACGTTCAAAGACAACAATACCAATCACACAAGTATACAAGTCATATCTATGCTACAACAGGGAAAAACAATGAACATGTTGTGTCCTAACTACCCGGACGAAGCAGTAATAGCCACTACGTACGGACTCTCGTCACTCGGTGCGTACGTAGCCCCCAAACAAGATCACATAGCAAACAAGGTTACCTAGAGGGACAATTTCCCTCTTACGAGGTTAGAAAGGAGACTCACCTCGATAAAAGCACTCCTCGGACCAAGGACCGGATCAAAAGATGCGCCCGAAATTCTGAAACTACTCTTGACGGCTCACAACTAGCTAAACATAGCATAATTGAATCAATTCATTCTCCAGGAATAAGAATTAACAAGATATTCCAAAATATAACATTCATGAAGGTTTTTGAAATTTCTCGAAGGAATGAATTACCCGAAGCCAAAGGATCGTAATTACATAATTTATTTAGGAATTCACGGCTAAAAAGGGATAATTCACTAATTATCAAAGCCCTAGAATTTCCTACCCAATTTTCCCATGATTTGATATTTTAATAGGTAACCTAGTTAGATTTCCATAATAAATTCATGAATTTAGGGAGGAAATTATACTAACCTTGAAGGACTTGACCTTGGACAGCTTTTCCCTAGCTTTGAGGAGCTCTAATGAAGGTTGGGTATTGAATAATGAAGAAAAAACCCGTAATTGGGCATTTAAATACTGCCAAGGAAAATCTTCACTGCGATCGCAACATCAGGCATGCGATCGTAGAGACCAAGCTGCCAGACCACTGCGATCGCGGCTGGAGGTCTGCGATCGCGAAGAACAAATGGTCCTGGGCCCC
This sequence comes from Nicotiana undulata, assembly GCA_005239495.1. Lineage (NCBI taxonomy): Eukaryota > Viridiplantae > Streptophyta > Magnoliopsida > Solanales > Solanaceae > Nicotiana > Nicotiana undulata. The sequence continues at coordinate 57,617 of ML279494.1, forward strand.
AAACGACACTATGCGATCGCATAGATGGGGCTTGCGATCGCGGAGAGTGGTGAGTTACGCTTATGCGATAGCAGGAGTGAGGTCTGCGATCGTAGAGAGTGGGGGAAAAGACTTGTGCGATCGCAGAGAACAAAACTTAGCCTAGAAGAAATTCCTCTCTGCGATCGCAATCATCCCTCTGCGATCGCAGAGAAGGAAACCAGACAGGAAATTTTCTGGTTTTTCTAGCTTAGCTCCCGGGGATCTAAAACACCCCCGAGCCCCCCGGGACCCCGTCCAAAAGCACTGGCAAGTCTGTATTCATGATACGGACTCGCTCAAACTTACGGAACATGAAAAACAACAACGAAACTCAAATTCAATCCCAAAATCAAATTAATCAAACTTAAGAACTTGGAAATTCTAGAATTCATTACATTGTGCCGAACGGGTCTATACTACTTGAATGACCCCAAATTTTCCAGACAGGTCATAAATGACTATACAGAACTATTGCCGGTCCCGGAATTCCATTCGGACCTCGATAGCATAAAGTCCCGTTGCAGGCCAAAGTCTAAACTTAAGGAAATACTATTTCCATTTCGGGCGCCGAAACGCTCCCGAGTCATCAGAAACCCGATCCGAACATACGCCCAAGTCCGAAATCATCATACGGAGCTACTGGAGCTGTCAGAACTCAATTGCGAGGTCGTTTGCTCAAAATTTTGACCGAAGTCAAACTTGGCCAAATAGGCCAACCTTAAGGAACCAAGTGTTCCTAAACCATCCAATTCATTCCCAAATCCCGAACCACCCGCTCCCGTGAGTCATAAAGCACGAATAGCTTCTATGGAAGGTTTCATTTAAGGAAGCGGGACCCTAACACGCAAAATGACTGGTTGGGTCGTTACATTCTCCCCCTCTTAAACAAACGTTCGTCCTCGAACGGGACTAGAATCGTACCTGGAGTGCTGAATAGCTGTGGATATCTGCTCCGCATGTCCTGCTCGGACTCCCAAGTCGCCTCCTCAACTGGTTGGCCCCTCCAGTGGACCTTAACCTCAAAAATTGTCTTAGACCTCAACTGGCGGTCCTGCCTATCAACAATAGCCACTGGATCCTCCTCGTAGCCCAGCTTCTCATCTAACTGAATAATGCTATAATCAACCACGTGCGAGAAGTCGGCGTGATACCTCCGGAGCATGGAAACGTGAAAAACTGGATGAACTTCTGATAAGGCTGGAGGTAGAGCAAGCTCATAAGTAACCTCTCCAACCTGCTTCAACACCTCCAAAGGACCTATAAACCTGGGGCTCAACTTGTCTTTCTTCCCAAATCTCATAATGCCCTTTATCGGCGAAACCTTCAACATAACCTTATCTCCCTCCATGAATGCTACGTCACCTGCCTGCCGATCTGCGTTGCTCTTCTGCCTAGATTGGGCTGTACGGAGCCTTTCCTGAATAATCTTCACCTTTTCCAAGGCATCTCTCACCAGATCTGTACCATATAGCTTGGCCTCGCCAGGCTCAAACCACCCGATCGGAGAACGACATCGCCAACCATATAAATCCTCGAATAGAGCCATCTCGATGCTGGACTGATAACTATTATTGTATGCAAACTCCGCTAAAGGCAAGAACTGATCCCATTGACCCCCGAAATCAATCACACAGGCCCTGAGCATATCTTCCAGAATCTGAACTGTACGCTCTGACTGGCCATTAGTCTGAGGGTGAAATGCTGAACTGAGGTCTATCTGAGTACTCATCTCGCTGTGCAAATCTCCCCAGAAATGCGAAGTGAAATGAGGACCCCGATCTGAAATAATAGACACCGGCACACCATGCAATCGGACTATCTCCCGAAGGTAAATCTGAGCTAGCCTCTCTGTAGAATAAGTAGTATCCAGAGGAATGAAATGTGCCGATTTGGTCAATCTACCCACAATGACCCAAACCGCATCAACCTTCCGCAAAGTCCGAGGCAATCCAACCACGAAGTCCATAGTGATTCGCTCCCATTTCCACTGAGGAATGGGCATCTGCTGAAACAAGCTTCCTGGCCGCTGATGCTCATACTTAACCTGCTGACAATTAAGACACCTAGCCACATGCTGAACAATGTCCTTCTTCATCCGCCTCCACCAATAGTGCTGCTTTAGGTCACGATACATCTTTGTCGCTCCCGGATGAATAGAATACCGAGAACTGTGCGCCTCTGCTAGAATCCTCTCCCTCAGGCCATCAATATCTGGAGCACACAATCGGCCCTGGAGTCGCAGAACACCATCCTCGCCTAAAGTAATCTCCTTGGCCCTGCCCTGGACCATCGTATCCCGTAGCTCTGCTAGACGTGGATCATCAAACTGTCGAGCCTTAATCTCTCCCAATAATGAAGACTGAGGTTTCACATGAGCTAGAACTCGACGAGGCTCAGAAAGATCTAATCTCACCAGGCGACTGGCCAAGGACTGAATGTCCAAGGATAAAGGTCTCTCCTGAGCTGCAATGTAGGCCAAACTACCCATACTGGTTGCCCGCCTGCTCAAAGCATCCTCCACTACATTTTCCTTGCCCGGATGATACAGAATAGTAAGAGCATAGTCCTTTAATAACTCAAGACACCTTCGCTGCCTCAAATTAAGGTCCCTCTGCTTAAGTAGGTACTGCAAGCTGCGGTGGTCAGTATAGACCTCACAAGATACACCATATAGATAATGCCGCCATATCTTCAGAGCATGAACAATCGCCGCCAACTCCAAATTGTGCACATGGTAATTCTTTTCATGAACCTTCAGTTGGCGCGAAGCATAAGCAATAACCCTGCTATCCTTCATCATCACACATCCCAACCCGACGCGTGAGGCATCGCAATACACTGTATATACTCCAGACTCAGAAGGCAATGATAACACTGGTGCTGAAGTCAATGCTAACTTGAGCTTCTGAAAGCTCGCCTCACAATCGTCGGACCACTAAAATGGAGCATTCTTCTGAGTCAATCTAGTCAATGGGGCTGCAATAGAAGAAAACCCCTCCACGAACCGACGGTA
>ML279494.1:61224-74627 GCA_005239495.1 Nicotiana undulata
CCTAGGCTCCGTGAGTAGATCAATATATCATCAATGAAAACAATAACGAAGCAGTCGATATACGACCTGAATACCCTATTCATCAAGTCCATAAATGCGGCTGGGGCATTAGTCAAGCCAAAGGACATCACTAAGAACTCATAGTGGCCATAACTGGTGCGAAATGCAGTCTTCGGGACATCAGAAGCCCGAATCTTCAACTGGTGATAACCTGACCTCAGATCAATCTTAGAGAACACACGAGCACCCTGTAGCTGGTCAAATAAATCATCAATGCGCGGCAGAGGATACTTGTTCTTGATGGTCACTTTATTCAACTGGCGGTAGTCAATACACATCCGCATAGACCCATCCTTCTTCTTCACAAATAGGACTGGAGCACCCCACGGCGACACACTCTGCCTAATAAATCCCTTGGCCAACAAATCCTCAAGCTGCTCCTTCAGTTCCTTTAGCTCCTTAGGAGCCATACGATAGGGAGGAATAGAAATAGGCTGAGTATCTGGAGCCAAATCAATGCAGAAATCTATATCTCGATCTGGAGGCATGCCTGGAAGATCTGAAGGAAACACATCCGGAAACTCCGAACGACAGGCACTGAATCAGGGGTAGGAGACTCAGCGGTGGCGTCCCGCACATAAGCAAGATAAGGCAGACACCCTTTCTCGACCATGTGCCGAGCTTTCATGAAGGAAATGACCCGGCTGAAGGCACAAACTGAAGAACCCCTCCACTATAACCTCGGCGACTCAGGCTTGGCTAATGTAACTGTCTTGGCATGGAAATCCAGGACAGCATGGTGAGGGGATAGCCAATCCATGCCCAAGATGACCTTGAAATCAACCATATCAAGCAACAACAGGTCGGCTCTGGTATCAAACCTACAGAAAGTAATCACACAAGACCGGTAGACCCAGTCTACCATTACAGAGTCGCCCACAGGAGTGGATGCATACAAGGGAGAACCCAAAGACTCACAAATAACATCCAGAGAATGGGAAAATAATGCTGAAACGTATGAATATGTAGACCCTGGATCAAATAGCACTAAAGCTTCTCTACCACAGACCGAAATAATACCTGTAATCACAGCGTCTGATGCCACTGCGTCTGCCCTGGCTGGAATAGCATAAAATCTGATCGGAGCACCTGAAGACTGAGCTCCCCCAGGACGAGCTGAAATTGAACGACCCCCTCCTGACTGGCCTCCCCCTCTAAGGCGACCCCTGCCAACCTAACCTCCACCCCTAGGTGGTCGTGCTGCTGGTGCTGTAATCATAGGCTGCTGGCTCTGCTGCACGGCCTTGCCTCGATACCTTGGACAAAACCTCCATGCGTGACCCAGATCCCCACACTCGAAGCAACCCCCTAGCACTACCGTTCGCTGCTATAAAGAGGAGGAACCCTGAATAGCTGAAGAGCGGTGTGAATCCTCTGGTAAAGCACTAGGATAAGAACTGGAGGATCTCTGATGGCTAGAATAACTGTTGGGTGCACTCTGGATGGCTGGAAGATGATATGAGTGCTCTGGCATGGCTCTAAACTGGGGCTTGACTGGAACAACCCTAGGAGGTACTGGAGGTGCTGAATAGGAAGGCCTGCTGAACTGGACACCTCCGTACTGACCCCTGGCCCTAGCTGGAGCCCCTCTGAAGTCACCTGTGAACCTGGCCCTCTTGTCTTGCTGACCCTACTCTCTACTCCTCGCACGGTAACCCTCGATACGTCGAGCTATCTCTACTACAAGCTGATATGGGGTACCCATCTCTACCTCTCTGGCCATGGAAGTCCTGATACCCGGATGTAAGCCTGGCACAAACCGTCGAACCCTCTCAGCATCTGTGGGCAATATCATGAGAGCATGGCGAGACAACTTTGAGAACCTGGCCTCATAATCTGACACAGACATCTGCCCCTGCTCTAACCTCTCAAACTGACCCCGCAGCTCCTCCATCTCAGAGGGTGGAATGTATCGGTCCAATAATAACTAAGTAAACTGCTCCCAAGTAACCGGTGGAGACCCTGCTGGCCTACTGAGTACATAAGACTGCCACCATCGGCGAGCTCTGCCCTCAAGCTGGAAGGTCGTGAAGTCTACCCCATATGACTCTAATATCCTCATGTTGTGCAGTCTGTCCCTGCACCTCTCGATAAAATCCTGTGCATCCTCTCCTCGGTCACCCCTGAAGGTCAGAGGGTGAAGTTAGGTCCATCTACCCAGCAGCTTCTGCTGGTCTACCTCTGCAACTGGCCTGGGCTCTGGTGCTGCCACCCCAGGCTGAACCCCAATCACTGGTGGAATATCTGGAGTACGAAGTACTGCTGTTGCTAGTCCTGTAGCCTGAGCGGTAGGGGTATGAACTCCCCCTCCTTCCTGAGAAGTAGAAGGATCTGATGAAAGTATACCCGCCTGTGACATAGTATCCATGAACCTCAGCATACAGCCCATGACCTCCTGGAAGCCCGGCACCGTCATAGAGTCAGCTGGTGGTGGAGCCACTAGAGGCAGCTCATCCTGCTCCTCAACATAAGGATCCCCAATCGGTGCAACCGGTACAACTCTAGGATGACCTTGCCCCCTCCTACTAATAGGATCCCTACCCCTGCCCCTACCACGGCCTCGAGCGGCGGGGGTAGCAGCCTCCCCTGGATCCGGAACATGTGAAGCACGCGTCCTCACCATATGTGAGAGAGTAGAAGAACATGTTTGAGTACATCATCGGTTGCACGATAGGATATGAACAAAAAGAGTTTCTTAACGCCCTGTAGCCTCCTGAAGATGAGTACAAACGTCTCCGTACCGATCCGCAAGACTCTACTGGATTTTCCCGTGACTCGTGAGACTACGAGAACCTAAAGCTCTGATACCACGTTGTGACGACCCAAATCCTAATTCAGGTCGTGATGGCGCCCAACATCGGGGTTAGGCAAGCCGATATAACTTTCACTAAGTGATTCCCTTCCCATTCGATCAAACAAGCCAATGATTACCAGTTTATAACAACTAACATGATACTAGCCTTGAGTGAAGGTAAAATCATAGTAGATACAAGGTTGAAATAAAACATACACATAGATATACATCCCAAAACTCCACAAATATATACCGCTTGTGTGCCAGGAACTAGTGTCACGAGTGTCACGGGCAACTACTGAATATATAATGACTACAACATATACAGGGTCTCAGTCTGAATGAAATAGACAGAGAGCATAACAAAAGAAACTCCAGGGTGCTGCTAGGAAGTCTCCAGGAAAGCAGCTCACCGTGAAGTATGACCACACTATCAATATCTGGCACCGGCCTGAAAATCAGATGGACCAGCCTCCGGACCTGTACAGTCAATTACAAAAAAGGAAAGAAAGTGCAGCATGAGTACATATATATAAATATGTACCCAGTGAGTATCCCGTCTAATATCGAAGAAGTAGTGACGAGAGGTCGACTCGATACTCACTAAGGCCCAACAGTCATAAAGTAAGCAGGATGTAAAGAAAACTGTAGGCAAGTAAAACAAATAATCAAGTACATCAATATCCTGAATCAAATAACAAGCTCAAATAAAACAAGTTTTGTATCCGCCATGGCGCACGACCCGCTCCCATATGGTACTCAATCTCGCCGTGGCGTACGACCCGATCCCACCCTGGTAGTCTCAATCTCGCCGTGGCGTACGACCCAATCCCACCCTGGTAGTCTCAATCTCGCCGTGGCGTACGACCCGATCCCATCCTGGTAGTCTCAATCTCGCCGTGGCGTACGGCCCGATCCCACCCTGGTAGTCTCAATCTCGCCGTGGAGTACGGCCCGATCCTACCCTGGTAGTCTCAATCTCGCTGTGGCGTACGACCCGATCCCATAATATAATCAATCATCACTCTGCCGTGGCGTACGACCCGATCCCATAATATAATCAATCATCACTACGGCCCGATCCCATAATATAATCAATCATCACTCTGCTGTGGCGTACGGCCCGATCCCATAATATAATCAATCATCACTCTGCCGTGGTGTACGGCCCGATCCCATAATATAATCAATAATCACTCTGTCGTGGCGTACGACCCGATCCCATCCCGTGATTCTCTTATCACACTTAAATCAAGCCAGGTATCACAACGTTCAAAGACAACAATACCAATCACACAAGTATACAAGTCATATCTATGCTACAACAGGAAAAAAACAATGAACATGTTGTGTCCTAACTACCCGGACGAAGCAGTAATAGCCACTACGTACGGACTCTCGTCACTCGGTGCGTGCGTAGCCCCCAAACAAGATCACATAGCAAACAAGGTTTCCAAGAGGGACAATTTTCCTCTTATGAGGTTAGAAAGGAGTCTCACCTCGATAAAAGCACTCCTCGGACCAAGGACCGGATCAAAAGATGCGCCCAAAATTCTGAAACTACTCTTGACGGCTCACAACTAGCCAAACATAGCATAATTGAATCAATTCATGCTCCAAGAATAAGAATTAATAAGATATTCCAAAATATAACATTCTTGAAGGTTTTTGAAATTTCGACCCCGGGCCCAAGTGTTCGAATTTTGAAAATTCTCGAAGGAATGAATTACCCAAAGCCTAAGGATCGTAATTACATAATTTATTTAGGAATTCACGGCTAAAGAGGGATAATTCACTAATTATCAAAGCCCTAGAATTTCCTACCCAATTTTCCCATGATTTGATATTTTAATAGGTAACCTAGTTAGATTTCCGTAATAAATTCATGAATTTAAGGAGGAAATTATACTAACCTTGAAGGACTTGACCTTGGACAGCTTTTACCTAGCTTTGAGGAGCTCTAATGGAGGTTGGGTATTGAATAATGAAGAAGAAACTCGTAATTGGGCATTTAAATACTGCCTAGGAAAACCTTCACTGCGATCGCAGCATCAGGCCTGCGATCATAGAGACCAAGCTGCTAGACCACTGTGATTGCGGATGGAGGTTTGTGATCGCGGAGAACAAATGGTCCTGATCCCCAAACGACACTATGCGATCGCATAGATGGGGCTTGCGATCGCGGAGAGTGGGGAGTTAGGCTTATGCGATCGCAAGAGTGAGGTATGCGATCGCAGAGAGTGGGGGAAAAGACTTATGCGATCGCAGGGTGATGTCTGCGATCGCAGAGAACAAAACTTATCCCAGAAGAAATCCCTCTCTGCGATCGCAATCATCCCTCTGCGATCGCAGAGAAGGAAACCAGACAGGAAATTTTCTGGTTTTTCTAACTTAGCTCCCGGGGGTCTAAAACACCCCCGAGCCCCCTGGGACCCCATCCAAAAGCACCAGCAAGTCTGTATTCATGATACGGACTCGCTCGAACTTTCGGAACATGAAAAACAACAACGAAACTCAAAATTCAACCCCAAAACCAAATTAATCAAACTTAAGAACTTGGAAATTCTAGAACTCATTACATTGCGCGGAACGGGTCTATACTACTCGGAATGACCCCAAATTTTGCAGACAGGTCATAAATGACTATACGGAACTTTTTCCGGTCCCGGAATTCCATTTGGACTTCGATAGCATAAAGTCCCATTCCAGTCCAAATTCTAAACTTAAGGAAATCCTGATTTCCATTTCGGGCGCCGAAACGCTCCTGGGTCATCAGAAACCCTAGCCGAACATACACCCAAGTCCGAAATCATCATACGAAGCTACTAGAGCTGTCAGAACTCGATTCCGAAGTCGTTTGCTCAAAATGTTGACCGAAGTCAAACTTGGCCAAATATGCCAACCTTAAGGAACCAAGTGTTCCTAAACCATCCAATCCATTCCCAAATCCCGAACCACCCGCTCTCACGAGTCATAAAGCACGAATAGCCGCTATGGAAGGTTTCAAATAAAGAGGGGGCCCTCACACGCAAAACGACCGGTTGGGTCGTTACAGGAGTAGACTCGATATTCGACGACTCGGGGACTTCGCCCGAGTCCTTCTTCAAGATCCCCTTAGCTCGAGGCGGGATTTCAGCACCCACCACTGATTCGGCGAAATTTGGGGCCTCATTGGTCTTCTTCACTCGGACCACCAGGACGGAGCCGTTGTCTTCTCCTTCTTCTTCTTCTTCTTCCCTTATCCGCTGAAGTGCATCAGTAGGGAGGGCAACAATATCCGTCTTCAACTTTTGGATAATGCTTTTTTGGGCTTTGGGATCCCAGATGTCGATGCCCTCTTCCTCATGTTGTCCTTCACCGGTTTTGGAACCGGGGCCGAAGTCTCTTGCTCACCAGTCGGGGCCTCATGTCCGCATATTTTCCCAAGCCTACACACAAGAAAATCGAATAAATATAAAAATACCATGATCAAATTATCAGATATGAGAAAGGGAGCTTACCATGATTCTTGGCCTCCCATCGGCCTTTTGTAAGTCGCGCCAGCAGCGCTCGGCATACATGGAGGTTGAGGCTAGTTTCCGAACCAAACTCTCGAGGTCGGGTATCGCACGGGGTATCTAAGCAACTGCTACATCTTGAAAAAAGTCATTAATGGGAAAATCGGAGGAACAAAATAATGCGTGGAAGCTAAAAGTGAAATAATACTTACGCTTCATGTTCCATTTCTCATGAAATGGCATCTTTTCTATCGGTATGAGGTCGGAAGTCTTCACTCGAACGAACCTACCCATCCAACCTCGATTTTGGTCCTCGTCGATGCTCGAGAACAACATCTTGGTTGCTCGACGCAGGAGTTTAATCAACACTGGATAGATACGGGGGTTGTATAACCTAATGAGGTGGTCGAGGGTGAATGGCATCCCCTCAACTTTGCTTGAAAAGAATCGGAGCATGATGACTATTCACCAAAAAAAGGGATGTATTTGGCCTAAGGTTATCTGGTATTAACGGCAGAAGTCGATGATGACGGGGTCGAGGGGGACCAGCGTGAAAGGGTATGTGTAAACACTCAGATACTCTTCCACGTGGGTGGTGATATTTTCTTCGAGGGTTGGAATCACCACCTCTTTATTCCCCCAATTGTAGTCTATCTTCACCTGCTCGAGGTATCCATCAGTTATCGAGCAAATGTACCTCGACATAGGCTCACATCGTCCAGGGACCGAGGAAGCTTTCTCGATCTTAATGTCGGAATTAAGGGCACACCCACTGGGAACGCACTCTTTAGGGTGTGGATCCACCGATGTTTTGTCACCGGCCGACTGTGAGGAAGAAGCTTTTTCCTTTTGGGGAATTGTTTTGGATGTTTTTGCCATTTTCGTTTAAGCTTGAAGAAGAAAGAAGAATATAAAAGTTTAAGTTAGAGAATAGATTAACAACGAAGCTTGAAGGTCTGTAGAAAAGGTAAAAACTTTGGAGATTAGAAGAAAGTGAAAGTAAAACTTGAATCAATGAAGAGAAGGCCTATTTATGAGATTCACGACGACGTTTCAACAGCCCTAGTGGTCAACCACCAACTGACACGCATTGATGATTCGGGGAACTGTATCGACGAGACATTTCAGTCACTTCCATCGCTTACGTCATGAGGATGACATCACGACAGGTCGAAGTAGAAAATCGAAGGCTCAATTCGTTTCTTGTCATTACATTCTAAGAAACGAGGGGACTATCTGTAGACGGTTAAAATCGGGCCCACCCGGTTTTACTTTTTTGCTGGGATTGGTAATTTGCATCAGAGGACAACTTCATAACGGAACAGACTGAGACACAAGGGTAAGATACCAAGTGCGGAATCGAGGTACTTGTCATGATCGAGGCTATTAACAATCAGAGCCAAACGAGACACACATCGAGAAGATCGGAGATAGCACAATAACAGAAAGGCGAGATATCCATGATTTGTCAAAGATCATGGTGTGAATCTCGGAGCGGATCTAATCGAAAATGCTTAATCAACTAATCATGGGATTTCCTTATGTAATTAGAGTTGTACTTTAAGTAGAATTCCTCTACTATATAAAGAGGAGTTCTAATCATTTGTAAGATATCATTATTCACAAAGATCAAAGCAATATAATTCTTTCTTTCTTGCTTACATTATTGTTCATCGGGCTTGTTCTATTTTCTAACTATTCCTGCACCTATCAGTTTGAGAGTACTTCGGCTCAAGGGCTGAGTTGCTTTACTTATAATTTAATTCTATCATTTATCTTCATATTTATCAATTGGTGTTGAGTGAAATCATATATCCTTAAAACCACAATATAAGTTAAATTGTTATCCAAATTTTAGGGTGTACAATAAATTTTATAATTTAACATCTATTAAAATTTCTTTAATAAAGCTCTCTACAAACTACAATTCATCTCTACTCCCTCTTTACTTTGGTTTTATGCTTACTTTTATTAGTAAAATTACTAATGTTATCGTTTGTTATTTTATTTTGATTTTTTGAGGTCATTTGCTTGATGAGAAAATAGAAAAACTATAGAGATATTTAGTACTCTCTCCGGTCCAAAATAAGTGATTTTCTGGCCTTTTTCTTGTGGTTCAAAATAAGTAATTTTTTCAGATTTCAATAATGAATTAATTATTTTTTCCCTACATTGCCCTTGGAGTAAATAGTGTTGGAATATGTGCTAGGAGTATTTATGTGGGATAGCAAAGGTTAATATGGTCAATTTTATTGCTAATTAATGCTAAAAGGTGAATTTCTTAATCTACGTAAAAATATGAATTAAATCACTTATTTTGGACCGGAAGGAGTACTAAAGCATATGCATCTGGAAATAATGGTAGATATGAAAAAGAAACATTGTGTTATTGACCAACCAGCGGTTTGCTGGTATTCCAAACTTTTTATGCGGTTGTCTCCAACTTTTGATAATATTAATAGTATATACTAGTTGTGGTTTTCACAGTATACTAGGATTAGTTCGATTATGCAAATATATGAGGATTCACGTATGTTTGCTTACTTTTGGGGTAAATATTAAATTAGTTTGATGATGTTCATAAATATTCACTTTTATAATGGGTATTGAAATATAATCAATGTTGGCAAATTAAATGTATCGTCCTGTTGGGAAACTAAGGTAAATGAAGGTGTTAAAAGAGATGAGAGGACCTAAAATCACATTGTAAGAGTTGTTTCAAAAGACCGATAAATTCTTCGAATTATTTTGACCTTGTTGATCCAAAATGGTAACATGATCTTCTATTTATCAAGTAATTTTCCACCCTCGATCATCAATACATACAATGGAAGAATTATTTTCATCTATGTGATATAATGTCTCTTAGAAATTTGTCTTATTATTACCAGTGACATATGCACCTTAAATCATGCGGTGGTCCAAAATTTACATATATATATATATATATATATATATATATATATATATACTATTCTTATTTTATTTTGATACGACGATATGAATTGAACTTGAAAAATATGAAGATTCATACTGAAATCCTTACTTTATTTAGGATTGAATCGTAATTATTACTGTTATTATTAACGAAGCAGCCAACCTCACTTTTTCTGCTTCCGTCTTTGCAGAGATAAGAAGTGTCCATGGTGTAGCAGCGGAGCTAGAGTGTCGGTTATAGATTGGGTGGAACCAATATATCGTTTAATTTGGTTTAAGTTTTATATTAGTCTTAAAAATATTTATAAATATGTACAAATTATTAATTTAAAATTCATAAACTTACTCAGAGTTACGTAATTGTGTGGCCTTTATTTCATAAGCCACGATAGCCATATTGGAACCCCAAATCATAATTGTTCACAAATTTAATGGGATAAAGTGAGATGATGCATTTTCATATGAGAAATCTGTGGTGACTCGTCCTTGCACCAAATATAAATTAATAATATGACCATATATTCATTCATCAACTCAAAAGCTTCTTATGTATGCTTCCCTTCCCTGTATTATTAGTATTAGATAGTGGTAAGAAAATGGGATAAGATTTTGTTTGGCCCGTAAACCATGCCTTTACTGAAAAGCTAAAGCTAAATACATCACTCAAAAGTTTTGAATTTAAAAAGAGTCCACGTTGAACGCACATTTGCTCTTTAAGAGCAGAAGCCAAATAAAAAATACTTTCTTCGTCCTAATTTATGTTGATGGTGTATGACTAGCTAGGAACATAGTTTGTCTTAATTTTTTTATTTAAAATATAGACATTCATTTCATAGTAGTAAAATAAGAATTTTAAATTCTAAATATAACTATCATATTTTATAAACAGGCTAACAAGAAAACAATGTCACATAGATTGAGATAGAGTGCGTGGCGAAAATGGTCAGACCCTTACATGTATAAGTAACCGTAATAGGCAATACAACATGAAGGAAAGAGACATATGAGCTTATCTCCATAAAATCGTGATAGTGAGTGGTTACAGATATATGTGCCATGGAATTGGATTAATAATGTTCAAGATATTTGAACATAAAGGAAGGTTATTGCATTTTATCTGGTTTTATAAAAATATCTTACGATTTATGGAACATGGAAGGTATAGAACGTATGTTGGGTTTTTGGAGGATTTATAAAGATAATAAAGCGCAGATACAGATTGATCATTGCGTCTGCCATTATAAATGTTGTACTCATCCACCTTTTTCGTTGAGCAAAAATAGTGTTTTTCATTCTCATGTTGGGAGGCGCTAGCATATTGGCTGATTCATTAATTCCTACTAACATTAGTCTATTAATTATTTGTAGCCAAAAAAGGTCAAATGTTTGCTTTCTTTTGAGTAGGTGTTATTAGAATAGATTCGGATTGTATTTTCTAGAATCTGAAATTCGAATCCGAAATGTGCTAAATCCGATCCGTGCACAGCACCTGGCTTAGTTAATTTTTTTAATTACGGATTTTTAGAACCTATGAGCATTTTATCTTTTATCGCTTTTAATTATGGCGTCATGGATTTATCTTTGAAACTGGTCACATGTGTGTAAACCAATTTTATCTGGCGCGCTAAAAATCATCTCACACGTACATGTACATAATTAATAACACTTTATTAGTTTAAGATTGTTCGGCCAAAGTCGCGCGAACGTGTATTTTGATTTATTTGAAAAAAATCATAATTATATTAAAAGAACATATACATAATCACGATAATAGGTTATAGGCATGTCTAAAGCACTCTACGGATATTAAATGGTTGATTAATTCTAAAATTTGGGATTAACGGCGGAAAGTTTTGGGGGCATGGTAGTCACGGTCACGTGAAAAGGCTGTAATTTAATCATGGGTGAAAAGATTTGTAGGTACAAGGAAAAGATAACGAATTAAAATAGATTTTTTTTGTTTAATTAGGGAAAATAAAGATTAAGTTGAAAAACAGGCCCAAGCATGTGTCACAGTCCAACAAAAGGGAGGCTGCCTTTAATTATCCGAACTAAGGAAAGATGGGCCTGGTACAATTGGCCTTGGGCGGCCCAATTGAAAGCATTTACTAATGTAAATTTTAAAGCAAATCCCTGATTCAATTTCGGATGAAATACAGTAACTACGGGCCCAACACATAAATGATAACATATTACAAGGAAGCAGACAGGTTATGTGAACAAAAATGTGATTAATCTAGCATTTTAAAGAAAAATTAGCTATGCCTGTACTTAATGAAAACAGGCTGAAGCATTTCTTACAAGTTTAAACATTAATTCAAATTGAACTACTATACAATACCATCCTCAATTTGAAATTTATACTTTAACAATTAGTGATTGTTTCAGGCATGAGATATGAGTAAGCTCTGCAAATTACCCTGAAATCTCAATAAGCGAATATAACTGACTCGTTTAAAGTATAAGATACACAGTTAAAAGTGAGCAGATATCCTTACAACTGAGGCATTCAAAGAAAATCATACTAAGTTGATCCATTCACGTTCAAACCCATTTTGTGATAGTGTATCCAGATTCAAATTGTATCATTACTCAGCAATGAAGTTTGACAAATCAGATATGACTAGCAGATTCAAACTTTAAGCTCACATACAAATATGCTAGTATAACAAAAACACCTTATCAGGAAGTAATCATCACATTAAAGCAATACAATATATGAATTTCATTGAGGTGCAGATGAATTTAAGCATGCCAACATTCAAAGAAAAGTATACAAGTTCATAGATGTATACCTAAATTGAACCTAACTTGAATAAACCAAGCAATGGTAGATATAGAAGAAACGACAAAGTAAGGAATGAAATCAGCAAATCAGAATCAGCTATGCAACAATTCAACAAGTCTACCAGCAAATGAAGAAATCAAGAGCTCACTTAAGAATTCTCAAGGATTGGAAAAATGAAAAGAAGGTGTTCTTGAGAATGTAGAAAGCAGTTTTTCTAAAAAAATGCAGGGATTAATGTATTTTTGAGGGAAAGATACAGAGATTTCAAAAGTCCCTTTCTGTTCGGAATTTTGTGTCTTTTATAAGGTGTAGAGAATGTCCTATATGAGGAGAAAAGGGAGGGAATATAGGGGAGTGTCAGCTGGATTTTAGGAGATAAGACATCTTTAGTAACCAATTCCTGGACAACTATCCTATTTCCATATATTTTATCTCATTTTCAGTATCTTTTCTTAACCAAATTAGGACAGTTGTCCCTTTTAGAAGTTTCCAGCAGTAAAGAAAAGATTCCCCTAAGTTTAAAACCTAAATTAACCCCTTGTATTTTGATTTTTAACAGTTCTGAGTGTTTGGGCCAATTGAGCCAATAAAATCGTGCCTTTGTTGGACCTCATGCCTAATTAGCACAAGCAAGCCCAAACCTCTTCCATAAGCATACCCTAGCTAACAAACACACTAATCATGAAAGTAGATCCTAATCTAAACAAACAAACACAACATTAATGTATGCTAGACACAATTAAACCAACAATTAACAGACTAAAACCATTTTAGCTAAAAACTGGAAATCCACAGAATTAATCAACTAAACAAATGAGTTCCTAATAGACTAATCAATGTAGTAATCGATTCAGCTAAACGAACTTAAACAAAAAAAAAACAAACGTGAGAAGACAATAGATGAACCTTACCAAAGATTGACGCCTGTACTACGGTGTTTGACCAACCAAAGGACAACCACCAAAGGCTCCTTCCTCTAAGAAATCCGTCTTGAAATGAGATTCTGGCCGGATCTTCTTGAAAGAAAGGACTCATGAGTGTCAAGCAGCCAACAAACCCCCATAAACTCAGGCATTGAAACAAAAGAAGATGAAAACTCTAGGGTTTTATTTCTTAGATCTAAAAATTAGGCAAACCTACCAGGCTTTAAGGGAAACGGGTTGGGTATTAGGTATGAGAAGGGGGAGGAGATTGCATGGTGATAAAATGGGGTCATTTGTTGTGGCGCCGCCGGTGGTGGAATTGAGAAGTCTAGTGGCAGCTAGGGTTTACTAGAGAGAAGGAGGAGGGTGAGGAAGGGAAATGAGATAATCTCTGAGGGTTTGGT
>ML279494.1:74688-121428 GCA_005239495.1 Nicotiana undulata
GGGGGGGGGGGGGGGGGGAGGGTTCACACAGTCTTATGAATGGGGTGTGGAGAGTTGCAAACTGTTGGATCAAGTTTAACAAACATCTGAGATCAAATGAGGGTAAAACGAGTCCGTTTTAGGGGTTTAGGTGTGGACCGGGAAAAGATAGGGATTTGGGCTGGGCGAGATGGTAAAATGGGCAGTTTGGAATTGGCCCAGTGTGGTCTTGAAGCTCAAAAATGGCCATTTTCCCCTTCTTTCTTTCTTTCTTTTTCTTTGATTTTAAGTCCTAATAAAATTAATTAAAACCTAAATTAAGTCCTAAATCAAATTTACTTTGTACAATTAAAACTAATTATCTATTTCTAATATTTAAATAATTAATTAACTTAACATTAATGAAAGAAAATTATTAATTTAAAAACTAAAAGCTAAAAAATGTAAAATGATCATGGTATTTTTGTGATTTTTATTTAATAATGCATTAATTAATATAGCTAAATCCTAAATGCCATTAAGATCTAAAACGCTATGCAATGAAGAATTGAATATTTTTATGGTATTCTTATGATTTTTAAAATATTAAATATGCACAAAATGCAACTAAATGCAAAAAATAATTAGTAAGAAATTCGTAAAAATTCTATAAAAATTAAAAACATTAGAAAAATCTATTTTTGTGGATTTTGTATGAGTATTTTCGTGAGGAAAAAATTACGTGCTCGCACCAATCTTTTATGTTATGTTATAATATATGTCCTCTATAACAACACTTCACTATAATATTCAAAAACATCGGAACAAACGCTGCTATTATATAGAGGTTTGATTGTATATGTTTTCGATGAATTTCAACCACACCCATTGAAAAAGGTCCTTTTTTGAATATATATATATATATATATATATATATTGGAGGCTACAAGCCCCATTGCAGGTACTGGATGTCCATCCAACATCCAAAAATCCACATCTAATCAGGCACTTTCTTCACCAGTGCCACAACCTATTTCTCCAAACAGAAGCTCCTCTTCCGATGAGCCTACTTATATTAGTAATGAGAGTTTCTATCCACTCACCCAAATTGAACCAGAGTTCTGGCATTCCAATCCCCAGGAGGTAGCTAAGAAACTACTTAGCCCTTCAACCAATTTTATTCAACATACCCACAAACACACTCAAAAATACTATGAGTTTATTCTCACAGATACCAAATCCTGCTTGTTTAAACCTCATAAAGACAAACAAACACAATCATATGTCACTCATACTATGGTGTGGATTAACAAAGTAATCTCACCAAAAGAATGGGGAACCCACCCAGTCACATATAGAAAGCTTTCTCAGCCTTTTGATCCGCAATTTTATAATTACTATGACTACCAGACAACATGGATGAACGCTTTCACCTTCCAAAACCAACTTGGAAAGCATTCGTGGTTCATCCTTTGGGGTAAACAAATTTTCTAGTGAGCAGCAGATACCCATCCTCCTCCAATTTTCTCACAGATTTCATATCCCATGGATATACTCCCAGAAGTTTTCCTTCCATAAGCCAGAAGGACATAAAGGACTACCATGATTAGCCCTCCAAGGTCATTGCAAATGGTACAAAATGTGGGATTCCTCCGATGCCTATGTGTCAGCAGTGGAGAAATGGTTTATGTCTCATCCGCAGTATTGAGCAATAACAGATGCTGCCCAAATACTATTTCTCCAACAAAAGTCCATTGCGAACGCACAGTTAGCTGGTTCCAGCAGCAGGCTTGACTTCATTCAGCAAATAGAAAAAATTCTTGATTCTCTGAAGAGTCAAATTTCGGGTCAACAAAACCAAGCATCTTCGTCTGACAAATCATCATCATCAGAAGAAGAAGACCCTGATCTAATTTTTTTCTGATTTAATTTTCTGAGAAATTCATCAGAAATTACATCAGCATGACGGCGCAATGACATCATAGCTGACATCATCCATGACATCAGCTAACACTTACTCCTAATGACATTAGAAATCCAAGGATATGGAGATTGCGAAATATAAGTCTCCTGCACCCAAATTTAGGAAGAACAAAGCATTTCCTATATATATATATATATATATATTTATATATATATATTTGCTTGTTTGTTTGTTTGTTATTTCATCACCTTATTTGCTACCTCATACATGAATTTTTTTTTCCGACTTCCATCTAATTTTGCTAATCACGCTTAAAAATATGAAAGAAGATCTTTGCAAAAAAACTTATTTATTTGGGGTTTTTATTTAATTTGTGATTGATTAGTATGGTAAGTGTATAATTAATGTTGGTAAGTTGTGATTTATTTGGGACATTTCTGTAAGATTCCCTATTCTAATTTTTGTAACATCTATATCAGTAAAAAAAATAATGAACTAAAATCTTGATTAAAGGAAGCATTAGCAATCCTTTACCTATGAAATGTGTTATTTCAAGTTGGTTTGCATACTACTATTGTATGTTGTTTGGATGGTTGTTACCTATTGTATTGTTTTGTTATTATAATTGCAATGTTTGTTTGATTGTTACTTTCATTTAATCGTATCATATTGTTAAATCCATTGTTACGTAACAACGAAAAATGCCATATTATGTAACGACGGATTTGGTGTGGTGGCTTCGTTACCTTACCTTTTTCTCTCATCTTGCCCTTCCTTATTATTAAATAATCATATTTTATCCTTTACATTGCTTTTATATATAATAATTCTACTCTGTATTGTATTTTTGTTTTTTATAATGTTGCAATCGTACCGTTGGTGCATGGCATCATCATACGGCGGCAAACGATACAATCTATCCAAACGTTGTATTCATCAAATAATACAATACAATACAATACAATATGGAACGACATGTAAGAACCAACCAAACAAGCTGGGAAAGGAAACTTTAGAACACAGAAGTTACAGAGTTGGCCGCTCGGCCAAATAGATTAAATATTAACAGACGTTATATACTAATTATGCACGCTAGACACACATGTATATATATTATACATCTACCAGCTATTTTCTGTTGGGCGGTAATTTATGTTAATTTTTGTTGCCTAGATCTGTGTAGGTCTTACAAGTGATTCCATATTGCTTGGCATGATACAGAGCTCACCCTAGGCAACAAAGCATGTCTTTGTACCGTTAAATGCAAAAGAGAGTGCAGCAATATAGTACTTACCCTATTTGTTATCTTGTTTCAACCACAAAAAGAAAGAAAAACCAATGGGAATGAAATGACATAGTCATCTGAAACATTACTATCACATTAACTCAGAGAAGAAAGGCCTTCTTTTAGACCTTAATACATATTCAAAGGAGAACACAAAAGAAAGAAAATTGTGAGAAAAGGAAAGTATACAAGATGAATACAAAATTCTTCTACTTGTATTAGAAATACTGGAAAAATGATACAAAAAAATGGCTACAGCTTATTCAATAAACTCCAATAACCTAATGTAATGTTTCTTATCTATACTATCCTTTCTGCTCCCCTCCCCCTCCTTTTATTTTAATTTTCGTGATTTTTCATAGTTTTCGCAAGAGATTCCAAGAACTCTTCGACCTGTATATGATTTTGATTGCAAACTTTAGATTTCACATCAAGAAATTACTCTTGATATCAAGAACAAAAATGTGGCTTGATGTCATATTCTCACCTCTGAGGTATCCCTGAGAGAGAAGATAGCATTACTCTCTTTTGGGATAGCCGAAACAAGAATCCCATAACCTTGATATCTTCCCTTCAAAACCTGGATTTAAAATACTCTTTAATGTCATAAGAAATGGTAATGCTACTAGTATTGACATGAGATTCTGTTGTATACTATTAATTACCTTGAATGCATCTTCGTCTGTTCTATCATCTCCAATATAGATAGGGAGCACATTATGGCTATTTTGAAAACCTGCATGGTTGTGCATATATTTGATAAACATGAAAAGAATAATCCATTCTAAAATTTCTTGACTTCACCAATTTTTTGTGCTCTAAACCAACACTCGCATACCTAGTGATTCAAGCAGAAACTCAACTGCTTTTCCTTTGTCCCAGTCTATTACAGGACGGACCTCTAAAACCTATTGAAAAACAAAAAAGAAGCAATATTTCAACAAATTGCAATTATGTATGTAATCATGTTACTAAAATCAAGTAACTGAGAAACCTTCCGGCCATGAGTTTGTCGTAATCGAGGGTATTCTTTCAAGACGTCATGCAAGTATAACCAAAATGCCTTATCAGGAAGTAATCATCACATAAAAGCAATACCATATCTGAATTTCATAAAGGTGTAGAGTAATTTAAACATGCTAAGATTCAAAGAAAACTATACAAGTTCATAGATACCTAAATTGAAGCTAACTTGAACAAACCAAGCAATGGTAGATATAGAAGAAACATCAGAGTAAGGAATGGAATCAGCAAATCAGAACCAACTATGCAACAGTTCACTATGTCCACCAGCAAATGAAGAAAATCAAGAGCTCACTTAAGCTTGAAATTCCTAGGGAAGGTAAAAATAAAAAAGTGGTGTTCTTGAGAATGCAGAAATCAATATGTTTTTTTCAAAATACAAGGATTAATGTGTTTTTTTTGAAGAAAAGTGCATAGATTTCAAAAGCTCCTTTCTGTCCAGAATTTTGTGTCTTTTATAAGGTGTAAGGACTATCCTATATGAGGAAAAAAGGGAGGGAATATAGGGGAGTGTCAGCTGAATTTTAGGAGACAATGCATCTTTAGTAACCAATTCCTGGACATCTGTCCTATTTTCAGATATTTTATCTTAGTTTCAAAATCTTTTATAACCAAATTAGGACAGGTGTCCCTTTTAGAAGTTTCCACAGTAAAAAAACAAATTTCCCAAAGTTTAAAACCTAAACTAATCCTTTACAAAACCCTTGTATTTTGATTTTTAACAATTTTGAGTGTTTGAGCCAATTGAGCCACAAAAAACCGAGCCTTTGTTGGACCTCATGCCCAATGGGCTGGTCTGCTAGCACAAGCAAGCCCAAACCTCTTCCATAAGAATACCCTATCTAAAGGCAAACCGAAGGCCGACCACCAAAGGTCCTTTCCTCCAAGAAATCCGGCTTGAACTGAGATTCTGGTCGGACTTCTTGAAAGAAAGGACTAATGTGAGTCAAGTAGCCAACAAACCCCCATAAACGCAAGCATTGAAACAAAAGAAGACAAAAATTCTAGGGTTTTATTTCTTATATCTAAAAATTAGGCAAACCTACTGGGTTTTAAGGGAAACGGGTTGGGGATAAGGGATGAGGAGGGGGAGGATATTGTATGGTGGTAAATAGGGTCATTTTGTGTGGTGCCTTTGGTGGTGAAATTAGGGAGTCTAGGGTTTACTAGAGAGAAGGAGGATGGTGAGGAAGGGAAATGGGTTAATCTTTGAGGGTTGGGGGGTGTTTAGACAGTTTTATGAGATGGGGATGTAGAGTTGCAAACATCAAGTTTAACAAACGACTGAGATCAAATGAGGGTGAAACGGGGTCGTTTTGGGGGGGGTTAGGTGTGGACCGGGAAGAGATGGGGATTTGGGCTGGGCGAGATGATAAAATTGACCGTCTGGAATTGGCCCAGTCCTATCTTGAAGCTAAAAATGGTCTCTTTTCCCTTATTTGTTTCTTTCTTTTTCTTTGATTTAAAGTCCTAATTAAATTAATTAAAACATAAATTAAGTCCTAAATCAAATCTACTTTGTAGAATTAAACGTAATGATCTATTTCTAACATTTAAAATATAAAAACTTAACACTAATGAAAGAAAATTATTAATTTAAAAACTAAAAGCTAAAAATGCAAACTGACCATGGTTTTTTTGTGATTTTTATTTAATAATGCATTTAATTAATGTAGCTTAATCCTAAATGACATTAAAATCTAAAATGCTATGCAATGAAGAATCGAACATTTTTATGATTTTTAAAATATTAAATATGCACAAAATGCAACTAAATTCAAACAATAATTAGCAAGAAATTCCTAAAAATTCTATAATTTTTATTTTTATTTTATAGAAATAATCTATTTTTGTGGATTTTGTAGGAGTATTTTCGTGGGAAAAATTTACATGCTCATAACTACCCCTCTTTGCTTGGAAACATGAAGAGTTTTCGGGCAAAGATAAAGCGAGCAATTACGAGCAATTTTTGCCCGTTGGTGACAGTTTTATGAGATGGGGATGTAGAGTTGCAAACCGTTATATCAAGTTTAACAAACGACTGAGATCAAATGAGGGTGAAACGGGGTCGTTTTGGGGGGTTAGGTGTGGGCCGTGCAGAGATGGGGATTTGGGCTGGGCGAGATGGTAAAATGGATCGTCTGGAATTGGCCCAGTGCTATCTTGAAGCTAAAAAATGGTCTTTTTCCCTTATTTCTTTCTTTCTTTTTCTTTGATTTTAAGTCCTAATCAAATTAATTAAAACTTAAATTAAGTCCTAAATCAAATCTACTTTGTAGAATTAAACCTAATGATCTATTTATAACATTAAAAATATAAAAACTTAACACTAATAAAAGGAAATTATTAATTTAAAAACTAAAAGTTAAAAATGCAAACTGACCATGGTATTTTTGTGATTTTTATTTAATAATGTATTTAATTAATGTAGCTTAATCCTAAATGACATTAAGATCTAAAATGTTATGCAATGAAGAATCGAACATTTTTATGATTTTTAAAATATTAAATATGCACAAAATGCAACTAAATGCAAACAATAATTAGCAAGAAATTCCTAAAAACTCTATAAAAAATTAATTTTTTTTAGAAATAATCTATTTTGTGGATTTTGTAGGAGTATTTTCGTGGGCAAAAATTACATGCTCATAACTGCCCCTCTTTGCTTGGAAACATGAAGAGTTTTCGGGCAAAGATAAAGCGAGCAATTACGAGCAATTTTTTCCCGTTGGTGACAGTTTTATGAGATGGGGATATAGAGTTGCAAACCGTTGGATCAAGTTTAACAAACGACTGAGATCAAATGAGGGTGAAACGAGGTCGTTTTGGGGGGGGGGGGTTAGGTGTGGACCGGGCAGAGATGGGGATTTGGGCTGGGCGAGATGATAAAATGGGTCGTCTGGAATTGGCCCAGTCCTATCTTGAAGCTAAAAAATGGTCTCTTTTCCCTTATTTCTTTCTTTTTTTTCCTTTGATTTTAAGTCCTAAATCAAATCTACTTTGTAGAATTAAACCTAATGATCTATTTATAACATTTAAAATATAAAAACTTAACACTAATGAAAGGAAATTATTAATTTAAAAACTAAAAGCTAAAAATGCAAACTGGCCATGGTATTTTTGTGATTTTTATTTAATAATACATTTAATTAATGTAGCATAATCCTAAATGACATTAAGATCTAAAATGCTATGCAATGAAGAATCGAACATTTTTATGATTTTTAAAATATTAAATATGCACAAAATGCAACTAAATGCAAACAATAATTAGCAAGAAATTCCTAAAAATTCTATTAAAAAATTAATTTTTTTTTTTTAGAAATAATCTATTTTTGTGGATTTTGTAGGAGTATTTTCGTGGGAAAAAATTTACATGCTCATAACTACCCCTCTTTGCTTGGAGACATGAAGAGTTTTCGGGCAAAGATAAAGCGAGCAATTACGAGCAATATTTGCCCGTTGGACACTCCATAGGTAGCGTTTTGGAAAAGGTTTGATCGAACCTTGCTTCTGTGGTTGTATACATATCCTTGTCTATAACGGAATCATGTCAGTGTAGTTCTGGGAATTTTGATAGCTGGGCCTACCAAAAAGCTGTGATCTCACTGCTGTTGCTGCTGTTATTGCTTGCCGAACTCCTTATTACACCAAAATAAAAAATGAAAAGAAACTAAACAAGCCTATCAGTTATGAGTTACAAGATTCCTATCTATAAGTCTTCTGAAACTTGATCTTGAGTCATAGCTGGTTCTTCATGCCTATGATCTAAACCTTGATGGTTGCTAGCTGCAGGTGCTAGTTCACTCTTCTTCGGCTCTTTCTTATCGAAACGGGGCATGCAATGCTTGTAGCTTCAGTCGTGTCTTGAGCAATCTATATCCGTTCATATGTTTATGCATTTTGGATTCACTCATTTTCTTTTCTTTTCTTTTCTTTATCTTGCATTGAGACTTCTTCTTTTGGTCATCTCAAACCCCATGCCTCGAGGTAAAACCTGCACAGACACCCACAACAAAATAAACAAACGAAATTTATCTGCCCCATTTTTCACTTGAAAATTTTCGTGAGTTATTTGTAACAAAGCTCTATACTATTTTATTATTGAAAGAAAATAAAAGTTTGGGGTTGGTATACCCTGAGAAAACATAGACTAGGGAATGAAAACCCTATGTCTAAAATGAAATCAACTAGGGAGTGGAGACACTATGTTGGAAAAGCAGACTAGGAAGTGGAGACCCCATGTCTAAAATTAAAATCAACTAGGGAAGGGAGACCCCATGTGGGAAAAGAGACTAGGGAGTGGAGACCCTATATTGAAAAAGAGATTAGGGAGTGGATACCCTATATCTAAAGTATTCATCAACTAGGGAATTGAGACCCTATGTTGGAAAAGAGACTAGGGAGTAAGACTATATGTCTAAAATAAAAATCAACTAGGGAGTGAAGACCCTATGTTGGAAAAAGAGACTAGGGAGTGGAGACCCTATGTAAAATAAAATCAACTAGGGAGTGGAGACCTTATGTCTAAAATAAACATCAATTAGGGAGTAGAGACTCTATGTTGGAAAATAAGACTAGGGAGTGGAGACCCTATGTCTAAAATAAAATTAACTAGGGAGTGGAGACCCTATGTTGGAAAAGCAAACTATGGAATGGAGACCCTATGTCTAAAATAAAATCAACTAGGGAGTGGAGACCTTATGTTGGAGAAGAAAACTATGGAGTAGAGACCCTACATCTAAAATAAAATCAACTAGGGAGTGAAAACCCTATGTTGGAAAAGCAAACTAGGGAGTGGAGACCCTATGTTGGAAAAGCGGACTAGGGAGTGGAGACCCTATGTCTAAAATAAAAACAAACTAGGGAGTGGAGACTCTATGTCTAAAATAAAAATAAACTAGGCAGTGGAGACCCTATGTTGGAAAAGAGACTAAGGAGTGGAGACCCTATGTTTGAAAAGAGAATAGGGAGTGGAGACCCTATGTCTAGAATAAATCAACTAGGGAGTGGAGACCCTATGTCTGAAATAAAATCAACTAGGGAGTGGAGACCCTATGTTGGAAAAGATATTAGGGAATGGAGACCCATGTCTAAAATAAAATCAACTAGGGATTGGAGACCCTATTGGAAAAAAAGACTAGGGAGTAGATACCCTATGTCTAAAATAAATCAACTAGAAAGTGGAGACCCTATGTTGAAAAGTGCATCTAGGGATTGGAGACCCCATACTACCATAATTTGGAACTTTCTTTCTTTTTCTTTTCCTTCTATTAAGAAAATGAGTAAAATACGAGAAAGAATTTGGAGAAGACTTCTCTTTTTTCTGAATGGTTGTTGCTGCAGACCTATTTTACTCTCTGCGCGGTTTCTTTGTTTGCACCTGCTTCTTTCAAGGTTGCTTTGGAATGCACCTGTTTCCTACTTGAAAAAATAACAGTTTGTCAGTTTGAAACGGTGGTTGATTTTTAGGCCTTTTGTTTCAGTCACTTGATCTCGGCCTGGCTTCTTTGATGATCTTTTCAACTGATTGTTTCCTGAAAACCGATTTCATTTATGGCCTCGTAGAACCCTTGGATTTTCCAAAACTTTACCATGACGCTTAGTCGCGTGGGACTTAACCTTTTCAACTTTATTTTTCCTTTGTGAGCATTTGACTTTGATTTTCTTCTTTCAATAGTTTTTTATTTCGAAGCATCGGCCACCATGGCCAGTCAGAGTCGACTTGATGCCCCTGCCGAGGCTGGGTTCCTTTTTTTCATATTAGCTCATATCAAGAAAGAAATCTATAAATAAATCTTGCCATCCCTTCTTTGTCTTAGTTTTGGAAGAGAGTTAGACCGATAGGGATTCGAAGAAAAACAGGCAATGGAATGGATAATGAATTAGACAAGAGTTTTCCCTTTCGGGGAATGGAAAGAAGGACTTGTCTTGAGTGTATGCACACTTCAATGAACATGAAATGCCTTTTGGATAGGATACCTGATATGTGCAAACCGTCAGACTCTCAGAAATTAATCACAACTTTTGCCCTGAAACCGAGAAACCTTGCCTAAGACTGCGTCGATGCCGATGGCTGTGAAGATCCTCTTTTCGATCAGTGGCCCTCTTTGTGGGTTTTCAGCAGCTGACCTCTCTAATTTCTCTTCTCACCATCTCTTTATAGTTCTCTTTACGAGTTTTCACTAACAAGTCTCTCTCATTTTTGATTTCTCTGCTTACCATCGCTTTACGGTACCCGTGAGGGTTTTCACCAACAAGTCACTCTCATTTCATTTCTCTCATTTTGGTCGTCTCATATCCAAGTAACTGTATCCTCCAATTTGAACATCTTTGCCAATCGGTCGGAAGGACCTGAAAAGGATTTGGGTAAAAAGAATTTGGATTGAATTACAACTTTGGAATCTTTCAGGCGAAACCATCGCCGATTCATTAAAACATCTGCCACAATTTCAACTTTTGGGGGAACGTGGATTTTTATTTTGGTGTGACTGAACCCCAGAGAGGCTGCCTACGTATCCTTTCAGAATCAGGTCGACGTAATTCAAGGGCTTTGAATTATTTTCTTTTGTTTTTCTTTTCTATTAATTTTTTTCATAATAACTTCCAGGTTCCAAAAAGGGTGGTCAAAGGAAGGGAACCAACTCAACGGGTTTGCAAAGGGATGGTAGTGTTTGGATAGTGAGAAAGAAAGCCTTCGTCATCCCAATCGGAGCATGTTAAAGCTGTGAAACAGGTCAAACGTAGTACCTTTTGACCGCATCTGGATTCATCGCTGTCTCGGGTTCATTTCCTTCGATGTCCCCCAAATACACTCATTTTGGCAACACTCTTCTTATAATGTACAAACCTTTTCAATTTGGAGAAAATTTTCCTTTTGGCTTCTTCAAGATGGGGGAGAATACGTCTCAGGACGAGTTGCCCCACTTCAAATTTTCTGGGCCGCACTTTCTTGTTGTAGGCACGGACCATTCTTTGTTGGTACAACTGCCCTTGGCAAACTGCGGCCATCCGCTTTTCATCAATCATAGTCAACTATCCAAATGGGGTTTGACCCATTCCTCATCCTCGATCTCGGCTTCAACAATTATTCGAAGAGAGGGAATCTCCATTTCTGCAGGTATTACGACTTCAGTTCCATAAACCAATAAGTAAGGCGTGGCCCCAACCGATGTTCGTACGGTTGTGCGATATCCTAA
Organism: Nicotiana undulata; assembly: GCA_005239495.1. Classification (NCBI taxonomy): domain Eukaryota; kingdom Viridiplantae; phylum Streptophyta; class Magnoliopsida; order Solanales; family Solanaceae; genus Nicotiana; species Nicotiana undulata. The sequence goes on from ML279494.1 coordinate 86,078, forward strand.
TAATGCAAAAGGCAGCTTTTCATGCCATTGTCTAGAACTCTCAATCATTATCTTGGGTATCTTCTTGATGTTCTTGTTTGCAGTAGCTTTGGGCCGATAAGGAGTAGAATTATGATGCCTAATTTTAAATTTGCCGCTTACCTCCCTCATCAAGCGGCTGTTTAGATTTGCAGCATTGTCTGTAATGATGGTTTTAGGAATACCAAAATGACAAATAATGTTGGAATGCACGAAATCCACCACTGCTTTCTTGGTGACGGCTTTGAAAGTGAGTGTTTCAACCTACTTTTGAAATAATCAATGGCAACCAGGATGAATCTGTGCCCATTTGAAGCTTTTGGCTCGATCGGCCCAATAACATCCATACCACAGACAACGAACCGCCAAGTTACTGACATTTGATGTAACTCTAAAGGCGGTGCATGAATCAGGTCACCGTGTATCTGGCACTAATGGCACTTCCGGAAAAAAAAAATAATCCTTTTCCATGGTTATCCAGTAATAACCCGCCCAAAATATTTTCTTTGCAAGGACATACACATTCATGTGAGGCACACATACTCCCGAATGCACTTCGTTCATGATCTGTTCAGCTTTTCGGGAATCTACGCATCTCATAATGTTCAGGTCTGGAGTTCTCTTGTATAGGACTTCTCTACTAAAAAAGAAGCTATTTGCAAGCCTTTTGATAGTTCTCTTTTGATCTCCACCGGATTTCTCGGGATATTCTTTTGTTTTCAAAAACCTTTTGACATCATGATACCATGGTTGAATATCTAGCTCCATTTCAATTGCATTACAATAAACACGCCTTTCTTGAATTTTGATTTCTAACGGGTCAATATGAACATTACCAGGGTATGATAGTATTGAGGACAGAGTAGCTAGTGCATCAACTGGCTCATTGTGGAATCGAAAAATATACCTGAACTCGATGGACTTGAACCGTTTGCCAAGATCTTCTACATGTTGCCTTTACATGATGAGTTTGATGTCTCGAGTTTCCCATTCATCTTGGTCTTACCGAATGATCAAATCAGAATCCCCCATGATTAACAACTCCTCTACATCCAGATCAACTGTCATATTCATGCCCATAATGAAGGATTCATACTCTGCGGTGTTCTTTGTACAGAAGAAACTAAGCCGGGTTGTGGCAGGATAATGCTGACCTGTAGGAGAAATAGAATTGCTCCGATTACGACACCTTTTTGCTTTTACAGCTCCATCAAAGAACATTTTCCAAGCCTTGGTGTTCTCTTGAATTACTTCAATTGAATTTACTTCCTCGTCCGGAAAGCAAGTGCTTAGGGATTGGTATTCATCATCGACCGGGTTCTCAGCTAGATGATTCGCCAAGGCTTGGGCTTTCATCGTTGTGCGAGTGACATAGACAATGTCAAAATCGATGAGCAGGATCTGTAATTTTGCTAACCTTTCAGTGGGCACTGGCTTCTTGAATATGTACTTCAAAGGATCCATCCTGGTTATGAGATATGTTGTGTAAGTTAGCAAATAATGTCTGAGCTTCTGGGCGACCCAAGATAAGGCGCAACAAGTTCTTTCCAATAATGTGTACTTGGCTTCATAACTAGTGAAATTCTTGCTCATGTAATATATGGCTTCCTCTCTCTTCCTGGTCACGTCGTGTTTCCCGAGGACACAGCCGAAAGAATTTTCCAAGAGTGCCAGGTACAAGAACAAAGGCCTTCTTTGCTCAGGTGGAACCAACACCGGCAGATTTGACAGATAGTCTTTGATTTTATCAAAAGCTTCTTGACACTCATCTGTCCATTTGATCGCCGCGTTTTTCTTCATCAACTTAAATATGGACTCATACGTGGTAGTAAGCTGAGCAATGAATCTGCTGATGGAATTCAATCTTCCTAGCAGAATCATGGCCTCTTTCTTAGTTTTCAGAGGTGGAAAATCCCGAATAGACTTTATCATTGTTGGATCTAAATCAATACCCCTCCAATACTATAAAACCCAGAAGATTTCTAGATGGAACTCCAAATGCACATTTAGCTGGATGAAATTTCAAGTCATACATGTGCAGACGCTCAAAGAACTTCCTCAGATCTCGCACAAGGTCTTCTTGCATTATGGATTTAATGATCACATCATCCACATACACCTCAATTTCCTAGTGCATCATGTCATGGAAGATGGCAGTCATAGCTTTCATGTAGGTTTCCCCGGTGTTTTTTAGACCAAATTGCATGACCCTGTAATATTACGTGCCCAAGGTGTGGTGAAAGCCGTCTTTTCTGCATCTTCTTCATCCATCAGAACCTAGTGATACCCAGAATAACAATCCACAAAAGATCGTATCTCATGTTTGGCACAATTGTCAACAAGAATGTGGATGTTTGGAAATGGAAAGTTGTCTTTGGGGATTGCTTTGTTTAAATCCTGGTAATCAACACACACTCGGGTTTTTCCATCTTTCTTCGGCACTGGAACCACATTAGCCAACCACGTGGTATATCGGACCACTCGGATCACACCAACTTTCAGTTGTTTCGTGACTTCTTCTTTGATCTTATCACTGATGTCTATTTTGAATTTTCTCTGCTTTTGTTTGACAGGTGGATAAGCGGTATAGGTCGGAAATTAATGTACCACCAAATCAATGCTCAGCTCTGCATATCATCATAAGACCATGCAACACGTCTTTGAATTCAAACAAAAGTTGGATCAAGGCATCTCTGGTTCTTTCATAAGAATGAATGCTTATCATAGTTTCTCAGATCTTTTCTTAATTGCCCAAATTAACTGGCTCGGTTTCATTTAAGTTTGGCTTAGGCTTATTCTCAAATTATTCCAATTCTCGATTTATGTCCCTAAAACCCTCATCTTCATCATATTCTGGTTCTTGATTCATTATTTTACATTTAGACAACATTTTAGGACCTGGGCATGAAGTACTCAAGCATGTCATGTTATTTAAGTCCGTATATAGAACTGAAAAGGAAAATATACGAAAATAGCAAGATCAGAATTAAATAAAGACATCTATAGACGATGAAATATTGATTCCATTTCATTGAATTGAAGATACGAGGGCTTACATCAAAATCAAAATACAATAAAGTAAAAACATTCGAGTTACACCCTGAAATAACTCGTAATATAGAACAGATGACAAGACTGGACTACCGGAACTTCTGTCTGATAGGGAATGGGGTAGCTTTACAATTATGAAGTTTGGCATCTGGTTCCATGTACTGCACCTCAGTAGTGCTCGTGCTTTCCCCCTGGCTGGACCATGTGAGACTCATATAGCATTTGTTTCATGACTTCACAAATGTCATCAATTTCTTTGGCCATGAAGGCCTCCTCTTCTTCTTCTTCCACATACTTGGGTTTGATAATGATCGAGAAAGATGTGGAATGGGCTGGGGCACGACCCTCCCTTTTTCTTTGCGCTCATTAGCCCATTTTCTGTCGTAGCTCGAAAACCCACTCCGAAAAACTTCTCATTCGCGATCGAAGTAATAGGCTCTGTCATGCCTTGTGGAGATACCCCGAGCCCCTTTCTGGGCTTGTACCCATATCTAATCATTTGAGTGGCAACCATGACCGAGGCATTAGACAAGCAAGGTTGAGGTAATGGGGCCCCTTCTTCACATTGGTCGGCAACCACAATCTTGAAGGCCTAGTATACAATATGCTTGCTGCCTTCCCTAACTTCAAGGCACGAGACTGAAGGGTCCCTGTAGATGGACTGCTCGTCCACTCCATGGACAACAATTCCTGATTTTCATATTCAAATTTGACCATTTGGTGGTGAGTGGAGGGAACAACTCCGGCAGTGTGAATCCATGGTCTTCCCAAGAAGAAATTGTATGATGTGTCTATGTCCAGAACGTGGAAAGTCACTTCAAAATTCACGAGTCCAATGGTCAAAATCAAATCGATTTCCCCTATTGTGTCTCTCTTGACCCCATTAAAAGCGTGTACAAAGACGTTGTTAGGTTGGATTCTTTTCGTTCCAATATCCATTCTCTGGAGTGGTGAGAGAGGGAAAATATCGACCCTGAAACCACCATATAACATCACTCTCTTCACATAATAGCCCTCACATTTGACAATCAGATGAAGGGCTTTGTTGTCGGCGACTCCCTCTAAGGGAAAATCATTGCGGCTGAAAGAAATCCTATTGACCTCAAAGAACCGTTCGTCCATTCTCTCCAATTGTTCAACATAAGTATAAACTGGGACATATGACCCATTCAGGGTTTCACGGAGCAGTTCTGGTGTTCGTTTGAGCTCAGCAACAGAGATAAGAGTGAAACCTAGGAAGGCGTCTTCCGGAGCTGGTCAACTATTGCATATTTGAAGTTTTCATTTTTTTGAAGAACTCTTCTTCTTCTTTGTTGCTTACAGACTTCTTTGATGGCAACCGTTTGTCCCTGTTCAGTTTGGATTTCTGTAACTCTTCTGGGTTGTGGTACTTTCCCAAACTGATTCATTTCATTCACCTCTACCATGACCTCTTTCCCCTTGTAGGTAACTATTGTTCTGTTGTGCGTGGCTGATAACCACGGGGCTCAGTCAACCCTGGTGGAATTATCGGCCCCCGTGCCACATAGGTCCCTTTCGGCACATACAATCTCGGCACATTCAACGTGGCCTTCCTTTGCTAGAACTTCTTGGGAGTGTTCAAGATGCGTTGTTCTTTTCTTGGGGATTTAGGAACATAGTGAATTGTATTCTTAGCAGGTGCTTCCCCAGTCTTTGTTTCTACAGCTTAATGAACCAGAGTAATTTGCTTCTCAGTTTTGGCTTGTTTCACCACCGCTTTGGGTCTTGCCTCTGAATCGACGATGGCGATGATGGCTTTCAATGCTGGATTAAATTCCCTGCACAAATCATTCCAATGACCGGCCCACTATTTTGATCCAATAATGGGTTGTTAGTGACATTGGGGACTTCCTCATCCCTCAACACAACTTCTTTTTTTGTTCTATCAGCTTTCAACCGCTCTTTTTAGGGTCCAACGGTATTCTGTATCATGGACTTCTACTCCTAAATGGTAAGCACATCTGGTTCTAGCCCTGTATGATGGGGACTCAGGATTCTTGCAGTTGGGAGGCATAGGTTGCATTAGACCTAGTTGGATTAACTTTTGAAGCAAACTGGAATACGATTCACCAATAGGGGTAAAATTGATTCTACTGGGAGGCTTACGAGGGCTGTATTATGTTGGTCTGTGTTTTTTGGTGGACGGGGATTATACTGAGCTTGGTAGGGATGGTTATTTCTGGGAGGTGGAGCTCGGGATTGGTTGTAGTGTTGTTGTGGCCGTGTGTAAAGCTGGGCGTTCATCACCGCATAGTGAGGCGGTGCCACGGCATAGGCTGCATCTTGGTATGGATGGTAGTGTTGGGCTCTTGGCGGTATGTAAGAGTGATCAAATGATTGGCGGGGCCTTCTTGAACCTGAAGCCATCATGGCCCCCTCTTCCCTCTTTTTACGACTAGCCAAACCCCTTGCGCCGTTCTGGATGGCTTGGGAGGTGGATTTCAAAGTAGCTTGACTCAGTATCCAGCCAGTTTTCAGACAGTTCTCTACATTTACCCGATTTTGATTGCCTCCGCAAATGGTTTTCCCATAACGTAGATCATATTCTGAATAATCGACTTCTTGGGCCTGCAAGAAAATCGTAACCATTTCGGTCTCATCCATGGGTGGCTTTACTCTAGCGGCCTGCTCGTGCCATTTGACAGCATATTCACGAAAGCTTTTTGTTATTTTCTTTTTCAAATAGGACAAAGAGTTTCTGTCCGGAGAAATGTCCAGATTATACTTGAATTGGCAGACAAAATCTCGGGCTAGATCGTCCCACACATGCCAATGGGTAATTTCTTGATCCATATACCACTAGGAAGCGATTCCTGTGAGGCTTTCTCAATAATAGGCCATTAACATCTCCTCTTTTTCACCAGCACCCCTCAGCTGATTGTAGTATCGTTTCAGATGAGCGATCAGGTCTATGTGCCGGTTGTACTTGTCAAATTTTGGCGTTTTGAAGCCAGTTGGCAAGTGAACATGGGGAAACATACATAGGTCGGAGTATGAGACACTCTTTTTGCCACTCAAGCCTTGCATGTTTTTCAGTCTTTGTTCTAGGCTTCTCATTTTCCCAGCCATTTCTTCCTGCTCAGGGTTCCTTAATGCTCTTTCTCGTTCGATTTGGGACTCACATTGTGGCTGTTGAGCGTATAAGTCTGGAGTAACATGAGTTATGTCCAGCTGAAATTGCGGGCCTTGGAAGGTGAATGTTGAAGGCTCAAAGCATGGCTAGGGCACGATTGGTTGCGCTATGGTGAAGACTGGCAGTGCGGTGAACAATGTTGAAGGTACTCTTGAAAAGGTGCCTGGGCGCGGACCTCAGAAGGCATACCTGTAAAGTTGGCTGATATAGTAGGGTACCCAAACAGGACAAATGGGTTGGACATGGGGATGGGGATGTTGTGGTTCCACCCGTCCTGGGGATCAACTTGGGAAATCCAGGGATTGAACTTGGTGGTTCTACACCATTGGACCAGGCGTCCCATATTTTCAACATGCGGAGACGCAACCTCTTGTTCTCTTTGGCAGTTGCCAACTCGGGTTGTGAAATAGGAAGCTCGGGGCTATCCTCAGTGCCAAAATGACGGAGGTTTCTTTCTGAAGTCATTGGGACACTTCTTTTTTATCTTGTAAATTAGGGGTGAGAAGCCAGACTACCGTCAAAACCAACCACCTGAGCAAGACCTGTTTAATTTTCAAACCCAACAACCTTGTCAGTGTGCGACATTTAATAGATAGGGAATCGCACATTGGCGATGAAATGCACCTGAACAGTTAACTGTTCCTAAAATGTTTTTGCAACGACTGCATATTTCATCCCGGTTTTCACTCTCTCTTTACTCGTTTTGTAGCTCTTTTCTTTTATTCATTTTTTTCATATCTAGATTTCTTTTTCTCTCTCTTTTTGTTGTTTTTCACTCTTTGTTATTCTCTTGTTATTTTGTCACTCTTTTCTTTCTTATTCACTCAATTTTCTCTTTTTTTTCTTTTTCTTTTTCACTCAGTTTATTTAGTGGCAATGATCGAATCCGATGGAGATTGCCTACGTATCATGACGCCACATGAATAAGAACATTACGTAGTTCACGGGGATAAATGCGACATGAAAGAAAAGAAACTTTATTGGCGTTTTCCAAAATTACATTAATAAAAAATCTTTTTGGTTTTTTCCGTTACAAGGACTTGGAGATATTGAAGACTAAAGAAAAGGAAACATACAGACTCAAAAAACAAAACAACAAACAGACTCGACATGGACGAAAGGACAAACCGACTCGGGGAAAGTAAACTAGAGACTCAAAAATCTGAGAAATCAAGAATACATAAGAGCTTCAAATGCTATTCTGGGGGCCCGCTTCAAATGCTATTCTAAGGGGCCCGCAGGACATCAGTCGGTCTCGACACGGGCCTGCACGCAATCTCTTCCTAGATGAGCTCTAGATCGGCCATCACCAGGCGATCGAAGGACATCACGGAAGCAAAAAACATAGATTTGGTCATATCCTCACATTCAGGGCCTTTCATTACGGCTTAATCGACTATTTCTTTGATTCTCATTCGAATGACACCCTTTTCTTGGAGCAAGCGTCCAATTTGTTATGCATGGGCGTCTAGCATTTGCATGTCTATGTTGTTTTGGTCTTGCAACTTCTGCACGCACTCTTCTAAATGGTAAATCAGTGCATAGCAATGTTCTTAGTCTGTTTTGAAATCCTTTGTCTGCTGAACCATTTCATTTTCAAGGGTGGTTTGTAAGCACGTAATTTTTGACTCGCACGATTTTATTATAAAATTAGTATTTGAAAATATTTACTCGAGTTATTATAGAATTTTAATCCATTTTTATTACCAATTTATTAGTTTAGTTTATTGTTTTAGCATTTAAAAATCGAAAACACAAAAATAGTTTCAGTTTTATTTTTTTATCTTTCTATTTAAGTTAAGTCCATTAGTCTTTTGTAGTAATGTTAATCTAAGTTTTCTATCATTCTACTTAACTTTTCTCTGCTTTCATTTTAATATAATCTTTGAAAAATGGTGGTTTCATACCAATATAAATTTTATGTTAATTAAAGTCAATTACTAGTATTCTAGTACTCCCTCCGTTCCAGTTTATGTAAACCTATTTCCTTTTTGGTCTGTTCCAAAAAGAATGACCCCTTTCTAAATTTTGAACCAATTTTGCTTGAACTTACAATTCTACCCTTAATGAGAAGCTTTTATAACCACACAAATACTCTGGGCCCCTTTTTGACTTGTTTAGGACCACAAATTCCAAAAGTCTTCATTTTTTCTTAAACTTCGTGCCCAGTCAAACATGTTCACATAAATTAATATGGGGGGAGTAGTATTTTGCTATTTATTTTTATCTTTGGGAAGGTGAGTGAATTTTAGTTTTATTTGTCCTATTTTAATTAGAGGAATCCATTTTCAACTTATTTAGGTTGCCGAGCCCATAGGATTTGAGCCCAAAATAACTGACCCAACATCACCCAACCCAATCTCCTTAACCCCATTGTATTGGTAAAAAATAGATTTCATACGTGTAATATCTTCAATGACAAAGCAACCTACGTGGAACAATGGAAACATGACAGCTGGATTAGAATTTAGAAAGAGGTACGGGACAAAGAGGTTCGAAGTAATACACCCATGAGACAATTAGAAGCGGGAGCTCCAGTCTAATTGAGGAGTTGAAGAGACACGGTCAGAATGAACCAAGTCAAAATAAAGGGCAGATTCAAAGATCTTCAATCAATGAGCCAAACGTTACAGAATCTTCACGCAACATTTACGATTACCTATTGTAACGTTACATTAATGGTATAAATAATCATTAATGCTAAATCATTAAGAAGAGTAAATGATATTAAAAAATTCCCTATAAAAGGGAGTAAAATCTCACTTGTATGGACACGTTCGAACCACAACTGAAATATATTTACCTTTCTGTGCTCTTATTGTTTTTCCTATTTTACAAGTATAATTTCTACTATTATTCTTAGTTAATTCTCTTGATTATCAGAAGTCCGAGCACTTCTTAAAATAGCTTTGACTAAGAATTTGGTTCTTTGATTATACAAATTGGTTCCGTTACCGGGAATCTGATAATCCTTTTTTTGCATTCCTAAACTATCTTTACTGAATCATGTTTAACACCAACGACAACAATCAATAGGCAACTGGAAATCCAGTTCCACCGCCTCAGGGAACCCCATGAGGTTCAACAGACAACTCCGGAAAGATCTACAACTCACAACAATGATCAGGTGAACAAATAGGAGAGCAAGACACTATGAAGCAGATAGTTTCTGAATACGTGAATGAAGTTCTTCATGCTTTCATGAGGGGATACCAACTATACCACCTATGCCTCCTCCAAACAACACTGCAACTATAGAAAATCCACAGTCTGGATTAGCTAATTCTGGAAGTAGAGGCACTCCAAACAAATCCCTTGAAGGAAGACCAGGTATGTCTAATAATTCAGATTTGCAATCTTTAATACTAACCTTGCAGAAACAGGTGAAGGAACAAAACGATCGTATCGAGCAAATTCCTGGCATACCACCTGTCATCAAGGGGATTGATATTGACAAATACTCTCAACAACCATGGAAGCCAAGTGCAACACCTTTGACGATTCCCAAAAAATTCAAAATGCCCGATATACCAAAATACGATGGGACAACTGATCCACGTGACCATGTTACTGCATTTACCACGGGGGTAAAAGGCAACGACTTGACTAACCAGGAAATCGAGTCTGTGCTGGTCAAAAAGTTTGGAGAGACACTTACCAAAGGAGCACTAACATGGTATTCTCTCTTACCCGAAAATTCTATTGATTCTTTTGCTAAGCTTGCAGATTCATTTATAAAAGCACATTTCGGTGCACAAAAAGTGGAGAAAAGAATGGAAGACATATTCAAAGTAAAATAGGGAGATGCGGAGTTGCTTTGTAAATTCGTAGACAGGTTCCAACGTGAAAGGATGTTGTTACCAAGAGTGCCTGACAATTGAGCAGATGGCATTTGCAAGTAATTTGAACGATAAAAACTCTGAAGCCACGAGGAGACTCAAAGAAAGTTTGCGAGAATTCCCAGCTACGACATGGAATGATGTTTATAACAGGTACAACACCAAATTACGAATTGAAGAAGATACCATAGCCCAATCAAAAATAGAAGACAAGATAAGTTCTAGATGCTCAGAGGCAGAGAGGAGAACTGGTAAAAAATGGTACGATCCATATATGGGACCTTCGGGACGTGAAACTCGTTCCAAATTTGAAAACACACGGCCTGATCACAGACCGTCAAACAGAGATTCAAGTTCATCATCAACAAGATCCAGAACGAATCGAGATGAACAAAATAGATGTAATAACACGTACGCAAGAATTGGAGACTACAACTTCAATGTAAGTAGTTCCGAGTTAATTACAGTGTTAAGAAATATGGGTGATAAAGTTCGAGGGCCCAAGGAAATAAGATCAAATCCAAACAGAAGGAACCCATACTTCTGGTGTGAATTCCACAATGATCACGGGCATAGAACATCAGATTGCAGGTTACTACAAGGTGAGGTAGGACACCTATTAAAACAAGTCTATCTAACATAATTGTTTAGTGAAAAAGGTAAACATGCATATATGAAGAACAAGCAGGAGACCCCAAAACCACCATCTCCGAAGAGAACTGTAAACGTGATAAACGGAGGAGAGGAGGTTAACAACGTAACCTATACTTCTGCAAGAAAGACGACAAAGTTCACAATAACCCACGGGAAACGAACTCGTGAGACCTTGGTGGCCGACATTATTTAATTTGACGATGCAGATGCTGATGGACTATTGGTCCCACATAACGATGCACTGGTAATATCTTTACTTATACATGACACTAACGTGAAGCGAGTATTGATTGATCCAGGTAGCTCTGTAAATATCATTTTACTAAGAGTTGTGGAAGAGATGTTAATGGGAGATCGTGTATTTCCAAAAGCACGTTCCTTATCTGGATTCGACAACTCTATTGTCATAACGAAAGGAGAAATTGAGATAAGTACTTATGCATAAGGCGTCGTCAAAGAAATGAAATTTCAAGCTATCGATATAGACATGGCCTATAATGTAATTATGGGAAGACCAAGGATTCACGACATGGATGACGTACCATCTACTCTACATCAGGTAATCAAATTCCCTTCTAAATAGGGGATTCAGCAGATCCGAGGTGATCAACAAATTTCGAGGAACATCAATTCAGTGACACATTCGAATAAAAAAGAATTGGTGGAAGAATTTAAAGATGCGGGAGCAACTCAAACAGATACGGGAGCAAACGATAAAGACACGGTGAATCAAATCACCACGGATGTCGCATCAAAACATACAGACATGGATTCCAGGCGTGATGTTATTCAAGAACCAGAAGAGAATGAAAACATAAAGACAACTACTGAAGAGCTCGAAGCTGTTCCACTGTTCGAGCATAAGCCTGAGCAAAATATCCACATAGGATCAAGGCTAAGCCCGACCAGAAGAGGTAAGTTAATTGAGTATTTAAAATGTAATGCATATTGTTTTGCCTGGTCCCATTCAGATATGATAGGTATACCCCCATAGGTGATGACTCACAAACTAAATAAAGACCCATCATTCTTACCTGTCAGGCAAAAGAAAAGGAAACATGGATCATTCAAGAATCAAGTGATCGATGAAGAGGTATAGAAACTCTTAAAAATTGGTTCAATACGCGAGGTAAGATATCCCAATTGGCTAGCTAATATTGTAGTAGTACCTAAAAAGAACGGTAAATGGAGAGTATGCGTAGATTACACTAATTTAAATAAAGCATGGCCAAAGGATACATTTCCATTACTGCACATAGATCAAATGATTGATGCCACTGCAGGTCATAAATTGTTAAGCTTTCTAGATGCATATTCTGGTTACAATCAGATAAAAATGGACCCCTCAGACGAGAAAAAAACTTCCTTTATTACAAATATGGGGACTTACTATTATAAAGTCATGCCTTTTGGCTTGAAAAATGTTGGAGCCACATATCAGAGGCTAGTGACCAAGATGTTCCAGGAACATCTGGGGAAAACAATGGAGGTATACATTGATGACATGTTGGTGAAGTCAACACAGGCATAAGACCATTTCTAACATCTTTCAACTACATTCGAGATCCTCCATAGGTATAACATGAAACTAAATCCAGAAAAGTGCGCCTTTGGCGTCGAATTAGGTAAACTTTTGGGTTTTCTCGTCTCAAATAGAGGTATTGAAGTAAATCCCTCTCAAATTAAATTTATTGAAGAAATACCTGATATACTCACGAGCAAAAAAGAAGTTCAAAGGCTAACAGGTAGGATCACAGCTTTGGGAAGATTCATTTCAAGATCTTCAGAGAAGAGTTTCAAATTCTTCTCAGTACTAAAGAAGCAGAATCAGTTTGAATGGACTGAAGAATTCCAACAGGCCCTTAAAAACATAAAGGCCTATATATCAAATCCCCCACTACTATCCAAACCAAAGGAAGGGGAAATTATATACATTTATCTTGCTGTTGCATAAATAGCTGTTAGTGCAGTCATGGTAAGGGAAGACAAAGGTAAGCAATCTCCTATTTATTATGTAAGTAAGTCCTTACTGGATGCGTTAGCGAACCTCGCATCAGTTAGCGAACATCACTAGTGAGGCAATTCCAATCATGGAAAATCGTGCAAGTACCCCGAGAGGAAAACGCAGAAGCGGATGTGTTAGCGAACCTCGCATCAGTTACAGATGTAACGAATAAAGAAAATGCTATTGTGATACATTTATTTCATTCAACAGTTGACCAGGACCAGAATGAGGTAACATTTAATAATCTAACTTGGGATTGGAGAAACAAAATTGTAATTTTTTTGCAGAATGGTACTGTGCCTGAAGATAAGAAAGAAGCTCAAGCAAAGCTACACGGTACTGCCTAGTTTGTGACACTTTATATCGCAAAATGTCTGGTGGTTACCTAGTAAGGTGCCTCGGACCTAATCAAACTGAGTACGTGATGAAATAAGTACACAAAGGACATTGTGGAAACCACGCAGATGGAAGATCTCTAGTCAAAACTCTAATCAGAGTAGGGTATTATTGGCCTAAGATGGAAGAAGACGATGAATATTTCGTAGCTAAATGCGATAAATGTCAGCAATATGCTAACAACATGCATCGACCCGCCGAATTACTGCATCCGGTTATATCACCTTGTCCATTTATGAAATGGGGAATGGATATAGTAGGGCCTCTACCCCAAGCCAAAGGAAAGGTACGGATTTTACTTGTATTAATAGATTATTTCTCAAAATGGGTGGAGGCAGGTGCAGGTGCTTTTAAACAGGTACGAGAAAAAGAAGTGAAAAGCTTCATCTGACGAAACATCATATGTCGCTTTGGTGTCCCAAAGAAAATTGTATGTGATAATGGCCCGCAATTCATAGGTTCACAAGTCACGAAATTCTTCTAAAGTTGGCAAATCAAACGTATCACTTCTTCACCGTATCACCCTGTGGCTAATAGGCAAGCTGAGTCAACAAATAAGATCATCATCAATAATTTGAAGATACGATTGGAAAAATCAAAAGGGAACTGGCCTAAAGAGCTACCAGGAGTATTATGGGCTTATAGAACTACAACAAAAATAGCCACGGGAGAAACCCCATTCGCACTTGTCTACGGCTCAGAGGCCTTAATACCAGTGGAAATTGGTGAACCAAGTATGAGATTCACAACAACAACAGAAGAAACAAACAATGACGAGTTGAGAACAAATCTGGATTTACTTGAACAAATGAGATAAGCCACTTTAATACGCATGGCAGCTCAAAAGCAAATTATAGAACGGTACTACAACAGAAAAGCTCACCTTAGATATTTTAAAATTGGGGACTTTGTTCTTAAATAAGTCTTTCAATCAACAAAGGAGGCTGGAGCAGGAAAGTTAAATCCAAATTGGGAAGGACCCTACAAAGTGCGTGGTACTGCTGGAAAAGGTGCTTATGAGCTGGAACCATGGACGGCAGGATTTTACCAACAAGTTGGAATGTTGTTCATTTGAAGAGGTATTACTTCTAAGCAAAAGGAGTACCCACAGTCAGGTATCATTACATACGATTTTATTTAGTACAGTTAAAGTTATACTAACCATTTTAGATGATAGGCAAAAATCTAACCCATAACCAAATGATGATATTAGACCTGAATAGACACGAGGAAGTAACAAAATTCCCGGTCTAGGGTTACAACCTTTCTGATGGATATTTCAAAGGGTTAAGCAGTCATCATCTAAACTATATACCTTCGAGTCCGGTATGTTTTTCCTTTTCAGGAAAAGGACCATAAGAAAGGAGTAGCCAAGTGCTCGAGATTTCATTCTTCAAAGCTCAAACACTTGGGGGACTATACAATATGGAAGGAGAAGAAGACTATCAAAAAGTCAAAGTTCAAGCCTGGAGACCCATTTTTCCCAACAAATCAAAAGTTACGAGCGAAATCAAATAGCCGAAGACAAAAACAAAAAGCCTGATTCAGAAACCTACAAAAAACATACTCGTAAATGTAAACGAATATTTAGGTCAAAGGCAAAATTTAGTTATAGGTTGAAATTTGTTCCCTTGTATTTATTCAAAATCTGTTGTAAAAGAAAACAGTTACGAAAGAGTCATAGATGATACTTGAACACATGTAAAGTGTTATGAAAGTTCAAATAATACAAAAACTTTCTTCAAAGCATTACTCAAAGAAGCATGTGAATTCCTATCTCTCTTTTTGTATATTTACACCTTTATGAAGTTGAGACGTCTTCTTCATTAAGCGTCGTTCATAAAGGGCCCTCTTTTATAAATCGTGCTTGTTTTGAAAAGACACGAAATATTGAAGCATTTTTAATGCAAAGTTAAATGACAAAGGGTGAAACAAAAACCCGAACGTAAAGCATTTTTATGCAAACACTTAAGAGTAAAAACGAAAACTCGAAAAACACAAGTCATACTAAGAAATTTAAATGTTAATATTATCCGACGGTAGAAACTAATATCAACTTAGTCCAAACCGAATTTGTTTATACAAAATTTCCCCTAAGTTATCATTGGGGACTTACCAACCAAACTTTACCCCCAAATGGGACTCGGGGTAACCACCAATTGATTCATCAAAATAAAAGAGAGGGGTTCACAAACACTTTCACTAGACACTGGGGGGATTATCTTCATCAACAGGATCAGCAGCTTGAGATGGCATGGGTTGGACAGTAGCTTCATCAGGCACAATTTCATCACCCACGGGAACTTCAACTTCATGTGATGAATTTTTTTGACTTTGCCGAGACTTTTCAATTGTCTCCTTAGTTTTGGAAATTTTATCTTGCAAGTCAAAATTTTCCTGGCCCATTTCCGTCAATGTATAAAGCCGGGCATTCAAATAAGCCCAACTCACATCGACGGCTACCTTATCCTCGAGAGCTTCGTAGTCCTTCTCCCATTGATCAACGTCCGCTCTCAGTTCATCTCTTTCAACCACCGCAACATCATAAGAAGCTTGTAAATGAGCAAGGGATATCTCCAGAAATTGAACCTTGTTAGACGATTCACGGAGGTCTTCTTGAGTTTGAGTATGCGATTGCACAAGTTCACCAACATAAGCCTCCTTCTGGTTCAGCAAAGCCTTCAAGCTTCTTATTTCTTCATAAGCACGGGAAATCTGTTATGCAAATGAGGATTCCAGGATGTTCTTATCCTTTCCTTCTTGATTCGATGAAGCCTTCTCGATGGCTAATTCTGCCGCTATCACTCTAACCTGCTGCTCTAAGGTACACTTTTCCTCCTCTACTGCTTCCATATCAAATTGAAGGCTCTCAAATTGCTCCTTCCAGTTATCAGCCTCGATATGATAGTCATTCATTAATTGCTCTGTATGGACGACCCTTTTCATCAACTCTTTACCAATGAGATTGATCTACACAAAAAAAGGAAGTTATATACGGTAAAGGTTAATTTTAAAGAAGGAATAATATGAAGGATACCTTTAAGGACGAGTGTACAATCTCATTCATCTACGTCAGGGAAATATGGATTTGTAATTTAGACTTCTCAACCGGGCCTATCAGAGGCTTCAACCACACATCCGCCTGGCCTGATTTCTTTAAGAGGCTACCTCCCGCAGGAACCTCGATCATAATTTGCTTCATCTCCCCATTACTAGAAGACCCTACTTCGACAATAGAAGGCACAGGAGTAGGGGTAGATGAATGAGCCACAGATGGAACAGGTGGAGGAGCAGAAATAGGAACAGGCACGGCAGACTGAAGTTCCACTGGAGTAGATGGAGGAAACATGGCAAGAGGTGCGTCCTCTGAAATTGAGCCAAAACCTTGATGGAACAACTGCTCAACTGACTCATTGGATGCGCAAGGAGTTTCTTATTCAGAGTGTACAGGGACAGAATGCTCAGACTCAGGCACGGAAGATTAACTAATAAGAGGAGAAAACTCATCACCAGACACGACTCTTCTTCTTGCTCGTGGCTTTCGAACCAACAAGCCCTCTTCCTGCTCCTCCTCATCTTCTAATGTCTGAGTCCTATCCAGTTTCCTTTTTGACGAAGAAGAATTCAAAATGATTTCTTGAGCCTTGGCCAAAGAAAGCTTCGAAGCAGTTATGGCAGTAGCAGTGACACCACGAGCAGGAAACCCTAACAAATAAAAGAGATTAGAGAAGTTCAAGAAAGGAGAGAAAAATGAAACATAAAAAAATCTACCATGGGTTTTAACTTTCCAACCAAACCTCATCGAGAGGTATTTCCAAGAACGTTCTTCCATTGGAGCAATCAACAACAATTTTTCTACCCAGCCACGGAAATCGGAGATCTCCTCGACGGTTCTCATGGTTGCTGAAAGAAGACGAAAATAGTCACGACACTGAACATATATTAAGAAAAAGAAAGAAAGTGAGTAAACTAAAATTATGTGCAAAGTTCCACTTCTCAGGGAATGGGAGATTTTCTTAACCTACTAATCCTTTTGTAGGGGCAGAAACAAACCTGGCATACCAACCTCTATCTTTATCATCATCGGGGATGACTAGAACTCTCTTACTTCTAGACACAAGAGTAAAAACTCCTTGGCGGAACAACTTAGGAGAGTAGAGATGAATAAGATGATAAAAGGTAAAGGGAACTGAAGCCAAGTTGGCCAAATATCTGAGGCATGCTACTGCCCTCCAGATGATAGGACCGATTTATCCCAAACACACGTTAAAAAATCGACAAAACTCTATAATGACAGGGTCGATAGGAGGCTTGAACCCTAAAGTGAAGGAGTAAGTATATACAAAAGAATAGCCATATTTTTAAGAAGTTATCCTCTGATTTTGATTGGGTACTAAGACTGGGGAATCAAATTTCCAATAACAGTCTCTGCGCACAAGAGAACTCAAACCCTTAGTGATTTGAGTAGGGTAAAGATCAGTGCGATAATGCGACGTCATGGAAGAAAGCTGCTTTCTTATGGCTTCACTGTCATTTACGAAAGAAAATTCAGCGGGTACAATCTCATCAACCTTTGGTTCACGAAGTGGTTCACTAGACTCTCTACTCTTAGAAGAAGATCTAGAAGCTCTAGCCCTAGAAGAAGATGGAGTAACACTAATCCTAGAAGTTGGTGGGGGAGTAGTGTTACGTTGAGAAGAAGAAGATCCTCTAGAAGGTGTTGAGCCCAAACTCCTTAATTTACCGCCCCTTGTACTCCGTATCAGAGCAGAAGAAGGAGATACTTCATTTACAATAATTACTTTTTTGGGTTTTTGGTTTGAAGAAGACATATTTGCATGAAAGAAGAACTTGCAAGCATTAAAGAAAGTTAGAAGTTTTCCGTAGAAGCAAAGGCAAAAAGGGGTATTTATACACAAAGGCAACCGTCAAAAAATGGAAAAAACACTAATGTGAAAGCCATTATTAAAACTGTCACTTCGTGATTGATGTAGCCGCAAAAATCCCTAAAAGGCGCTGAGGAATTGCAGAACAAATCCGGAACCAACACGTGTCACATACATTAAATGGAAGTGACAAGCAACGCATACGTTCAGAGACAGATGCAATGGTACGAGTGAAACGGCGGCAAAAAATTCCCGCCATAAATGAGTATCCACTTACCAAATATTTAATTGATAAATAAATGGTAAGTGGGGGGACTATATCTATTGGTAAAAAATAGACTTCATACGTGTAATATCTTTGATGAAAAAGCAACCTATGCGGAACAATGGAAACATGACCGCCGGATTAGAATTTAGAAAGAGGTACGGGACAAAGAGGTTCAGAGTAATACACACATGAGACAATTAGAAGCGGGAGCTCCAGTCTAATTGAGGAGTTGAAGAGACACGGTCTGAATGAACCAAGTCAGAATAAAGGGCAGATTCAAAGATCATCAATCAATGAGCCAAACGTTATAGAATCTTTACGCAACAGTTATGATTACCTATTGTAACGTTACATATATGGTATAAATAATCATTAATGCTCAATCATTAAGAAGAGTAAACGTTATATTAAGAAATTCCCTATAAAAGGGGGTAAAATCTCACTAATATGGACATGTTTGCACCACAACTTAAATATATTTACCTTTCTGTGCTCTTATTGTTTTTCCTATTTTACAAGTCTAATTTATATTATTATTCTTAGTTAATTCTCTTGGTTATCAGAAGACCGAGCACTTCTTAAAATAGCTTTGACTAAGAATCTGGTTCTTTGGTTAAACACCCATCAGATTATAACACCCAAACAAGAACCCTAATTCCTCCACCCCTCGGAATCAGCCTCCATCGCACCTCTCTCTTCACTCTCACCCTCTCTTAAGCTGCCACCGCTCCTTCACTGTTTACACCTTGCACCGCCGTCGGTGGTGCTCCAAACACCACCCAACTTACACTAATATATTTCTCTCTTCACCCTCTCGCCAATTACAAGCCTTGAATCCTGGAAAACCCCTTCTAATCTCTCAGTCGGCCCACCCCATCTTCACCCTCTTGTCGCCGCCGCTAGACCATAGCAGCAGGACTGGCGACTCCGCACACACACACACGCACAATAAGGGAAGGGGTACGAAACTGACAGAAATTAAGAGAGAGAGGCGAGTGTTCAAGAGAGTTCTTCTGCTCTTTCCTTTTCATTTTAAATTTTCAGATTTTTGGTTTGGTTTTAATTCCAGAAAAAGAATATAAAAAGAAAGAAAGAAAGAAAAAGTTATGTTTCTTCAACATCAGTTTCGGATTTTTGCTTTTCCAAAATGGAGTTTGTTTGAGGTGGTTTGAGTCCGTCGTCGGTTGCGGTTCGAGGTTCGGGTCTGAGTTTCCCGTTCAAGTTTCATCGCTTTCTATCATCGGATCGAGGTTCCCGTCAATAGTTCGTCGGGATATTGTTGTTTTGCAACTTTTCTTTTGTTTTACATAACAAGGAGTGAATATTCACCTTTCAAGGTCCATTTCTTCTTCGCTGACTTCTCTTATCTGCAATTAAATTAGTTCTTGTGAATGTTTGATTAGTTGCTTTATTTGTCTACCTTCAATTAACATGCATATGTCCTATTGAATTATTTCTTCGTGTTTGATCTTAAAATCAAAGTTATCGGTATGAAAATTTCAATAGTAAATTAAAACAACGTGATTTGGATATCTGGAATGTGTGCTACTTGATGGGTTGCGGGATTGGTCTCTAAAGGAAACAAGCATGGGGTTTTGGACAAAACATAATTCTCTAACTTTGATTTCTATTTTTATCTATTTGGGGTCGATAGTTGTATGCTTAGGTCCGTTAACACTCGGGTAGGCAAATTTTAGGGTTGTTTTCCTTCGATTTAATTTTATTCGAGGTGAAAGGTCATTCCCTTTAGTTTATATACTCGAGAAAATGCCCCGTAGACTTGGTACATATTTTTATCAGGGGAATGCCCCAAAGTGAATGTAAAAGGAGGCCGAGGCATCATCGATGGAGCATTAGCCAAGCATAGTATAGAATTTTTAGTACTTTTAATTTTTTTATTAGGTGGGACGACCTCGAGCCTCTTGTGTATTTATTTCATTTTTATGCATTTTTTCCTCGATTAGAATATCCGGTAAAACATGTACGTGTTTAACCCAAAAAATAGCTTTCAAGGTCAAAGTACTAATTTTGTATGACGGGCCACAAGCAACCGATTCAATCCGAAAGATATATTTTTTGTTAATACAATGTGATAGAGAAGCGGAAAATAAATTCAATGACAGACAATATAATAAAAATAAAGCAGAGAAGAAATAATTCTTATTGAATAATCCTTGACAGGATGTTGAGCCGAACGGAGCTTGAAGGGCCAAACTATGGCTAGCTTGGGAGTAAGATGATATGAATTACAATGTATAGAATTGTAGAGAAGAAAGTTCGATTCCCTGATTGTGATAAAACTATGTCTATTTATAGGGATAAATCTGAGTAACCATTCTCCTTGAATAATGGGTTCATTATGAGCATTTACTCAACCCATCCATTACTTTTGGAAGACTTGTAACAGCTGTGTAAATGCTGGAATTTCGTAACTGATGAGTTAATTCCGTAACTGATGAGTTAATTCCATAACTGATGAGTAAATCCCGTGGCTGATAAGTCACTCCTGTACCTGTTGAGTCAATCGCGTGCCTGCTGAGTCAATCGCGTGACTGTTGAGTCAATCTTGCAATGATTGCCTTGTTCTGACCGTTACAATCATTTATTTTATTTATTGCACGTTACATAATTAATTTGTAACTGATGGAGTAATGATGATAAATCCCATATAATCCGGGATTAATTGATTCCTTCCTCATTTGTAATTATGAGATATTCTCCCGCACCTGTTACGAGCTATTTATGATGACCAGTTCTGAGGCTATCAGACACGGTATGAGTATGTTCGGTTCCGGGGTTGTTTCACATATCATCTTTACATGTCATTATTCACTTTTCTCCAAGCTTTACTGACACGTGTTGCCATTTAATAGACCCACATAGCGAGTCTATTTTTTGCCAATACAGATAGTCCCCCCACTTTCTGATTATTCACTGAATCAATCGTCGGAGACTCGGTGGTGGTGTCCCGCACATAAGTAAGATAGGCCAGACAACCCTTTCTCGACCATATGTCGAGCCTTCATGAATGAAATAACCCGGTTGGCTGCACTAACTGAGGAACCTCTCCACTCCAGCCTAAGCGACTCGGGCATGGCTAAAGTAACTGTCTTGGCATGGCAATCTAGCACAGCATGATAAGGAGATAGCCAATCCATGCCTAAAATAACCTCAAAATAGACCATGTCGAGCAATAAAAGGTCCGCTCTGGTATCGAACCCACAGAAGGTGATCACACAAGATCGATACATCCGGTTTACCACCACAGAATCGCGCATAGGAGTGGACACATATATAGGAGAATTCAAAGACTCACAAGGAACATCCAAGAAACAAGCAAATAAGGCTGACACATATGAATAAGTGGATCCTGGATCGAATATCACTAATGACTCTCTACCACATACTGAAATAGTACCTGTGATCACGGCGTATGAGGCCACTGCATCTGCTCGGGCCGGAATAGCATAGAATCTGGCTGGTGCACCGAAAGACTGACCTCCGCTAGAATGAATAGGAGCTGGCAGAGCTCCTCCTGCCTAGCCTCCACCTCTGGGGTGACCTCTACCAGTATGTCCTCCACCTCGGGGTGGACGGGGCGTCGATGCTGAGTATGTAGGGTGATAACTCTGCTGAACAGCCTTGCCTTGAAGCCTGGGACAAGTCCTCCTCATATGGCCTGAATCCCCACACTCATAACATCTCACTGGTGGTATGGCATGTTGCCGTGAAGAAGAACCCTGGATAACTGGGGGACGGTGAGAACCCTCTGGCATGGCACTGAAGTAAGGACTAGAAGACCCCTGATGACCGGAATACCCGCCGGAGTAACCCTGAATGGCTGGTGGGCGGTAAGAACTCTACGTCCTGGCGCTGAAATAAGGCCTCACTGGAGCACCACGGGGAGGTGGGGGAGGATCTGAATATGGAGGCCTGCTAGGCTGGCCTCTACCGAACTAACCTCTACATTTGACTGGGGCACCTCTGAAATCTCAAGAAAATCTAGCTCTCTTGTCCTGCTGACCCTGCTCTCTGCCCCTCGATCGATAACCCTCAATCCGACGAGCTATCTCGACCACAAGCTGATAGGGAGTCCCCATCTCCACCTCTCGGGCCATGTTGGCCCTAATACCTGAGTGCATCCCAGCTACAAATCTCCGCACTCTCTCAGCGTCTGTAGGAAGTATCATAAGGGCATGACGAGACAACTCAGAAAACCTGGCCTCGTAGTCTGTCACTGACATCTAGCCCTGCTCGAGCTGCTCGAACTGATACCGCAGCTCTTCCCTCTCGGAGGGTGGAATTTACATGTCCAAGAATAACTGAGTGAACTGCTCCCAAGAGATAGGAGGGGAACCTTCTGGTCTACCAAGGATGTAGGACTGCCACCATCTAAGCTCTGGTGCTACTGCTTCTGGCTGGACCCCACCACGGGCAGTCTACCCGGGGTATGATGTAATGCTGCTGTCTGACCTGCAGCCTGGGCAGTAGGGGTATGGGCTCCCCCTCCTGCCTGAGAAGTGGCAGGATTAGCTAGAAATAAACCAGCCTGGGACATAGTGTCCATAAATCTCATCATACGGCCCATGACCTCTTGGAAGCTTTGCGCCGTCATGAAGTCCACTGGAGCAGGATCTGCTGGAGGCACTTTGTCCTGCTCCTCTATGATAGGGTCCTCTGGTGGTGGTGCAACTGGAATAGCTCTGGGACACTCTCGTCCCCTACCTCGGGCCGGTGCTCTCCCCCGGCCTCTGACGGCGGGGGTAGCGGCCCTTCCCGGGTCTGGAACATCGGATGCGCGCGTCCTCACCATCTGTGAGAGAATAGAAGAATGAGTTTTTGTAAACCATCGACTGCACGATAGAATATGAATAAAGAGAGATTTCTTAACACCCTATAGCCTCCCAAAGATAAATACAGACGTCTCCGTATCGATCCGCATGACTCTACTGGGTTTGCCCGTGACATGTGAGACCTAGGTGAACCTAGAGCTCTGATACCATGTTGTCACGACCCAAATCCGAACTCAGGTCATGATGACGCCCAACGCCAGGGTCAGGCAAGCCAATACTTGTGTTACTAACGAGATTACCTTATTTGATAGATTATTCCGAAACCTTGCCAATATTTAAGGTTTAACATCATAAGGTGAAAACGTATAACTTAGCCAACTTAGATCAACACAACCAAAAGGACCGTAGATAACATATATACAACGCCAAAATATAATATCTACTACGTGTCCAAGACCTAGTGTCACAAGTCTACGAGCGGACTAGTGGAATATACAAAATAAGATAAAATAAATGTGCTACTGTCTGGAGTAAATGGATAGAAATAGCAAAAAGACAACTCCAAAGTGCTGCTGAGGATCGCCAAGGGGGAGCTGCTCTCAAGATCGCGCTTCGGTCTGATAACCAGATACACCTGCCTCAGAACATGTACAATTAAGTACAAAAGCGTAGCATGAGTACATATAAACAAATATGCACCCAGTGAGTATCCCGTCTAATCTCGAAGAAGTAGACGCAATACTTACTAGGGCCATGAGTAAATAACAAAGCTAAATAAGACTAAGCAGGGATAGCAGTCCTAGAAATCACAAAGACATGGAATATCAAATATGAATTTACAACTTACTTCTACCTGTCACATCACAATAGTATATAATGAACTACTTTCCTTTTTTTCCCACATGAAGCAGTTTATACAATAACAACAAGACTCTCAGTCAAATACACAACACATAGTATGCTGGAGAGTACGGCCGAAGCGTTGCGAAAATAAATGTGCATTGCCGAGGGTCGAACGGCTCGAACCATAGCTGCATCTATTACCCCCCTCGCGAATCGATCATGCAACGCGGTTTACAAAATGATAAGGCTACCCCGCTCACGAATCATACATGTGACGCGGGTGCTCATATACATACACAGAATTAATAGAAATTCAGGCATTTAACAGAGATTATGCTTGAAAGCAAGAACTTGAGTAATGAAATTTAAAACATGACTTCCTAACATCTTCATGCCAATTCAATAATAATAATCAACTCAACATACATTTAGGGATACATGTAAGGAACATAAAAGCATGCTCGTGGGTCCTAAAACTATCTGACATAACAATAATAGCCGCTACATACGGACTCTCGTCACTTGGTATGTACGTAGCCCCCACAGACATTAACACATAGCATTAGATCACCTATGGGGATAATTCCCTCTTACACGGTTAGAAAGGAGACTCACCTCGTGTCGAACCTACTCCCCGGGTCAAGATTGTGCCCGAAACTCCGAACTCGTCACCCAAGGACTCGAAACTAATCAAACGTTACGTATATATATATATATATCAAATTATACTCAAAGCAGGGAATTCTCCTACTTACTTAGTCAATTCATCATTCTTGAAGAAATCCCAAAATTCACCCCCGGGCCCGCACGCTCGGATTCCGAAAATTCTCGGAGGAAACGCTCACCCATAACCTAAGGATCGTTAATATATGATTTTTGTATGGTTTCATAGACAAATTCACGGGTAATTCCCTAAATTATCGAAAGCCCTAGGTTACTACTCAATTCCTTGATTTTCACTAATTAGGTAGTTAATTTAACTAGTAGTTCATGTATTAAACTAACACTATGGTAGAATTTACTTACCTTATCAGTAGCTAGGTCGTGGAGTCTCTTTTTCAAGCTCCCAAGTCTTTAATGGAGGAGAGATATGAGATAAATCTTGTGTTTTAAAAGAACACACTGTCTACAGTGGTTCCGCACCTGCGGCTCAAGGACCGCACCTGCGGTCTCGCACCTGCGAGAAGAGTCTCGCACCTGCGGAAATGGACAAGAGGGTCTGGGCTCGCACCTGCGGTCAGGAGTCCGCACCTGCAGGTAAAGGACCACACCTGCGAGAATTGTGCAGCCCACCTAGGGGTCGCACCTGCGAGGCTGGGACCGCAGGAGCGATCCCGCACCTGGGACTGAGCAGCCGCACCTGCGTTTACACCAGAACAGGTGCACCAGCAGTTGCTTCAGCTAGTTTTTAGCCTCGTTTGGTGTCCGAGAGGCACCTGGGCCCACCCGAGCCCCCGTCCAAATATACCAACAAGTCCCAAATCATAATACGGACTCACTCGAGCCTTCAGAAACTCAAAGCAACGCTAAAACTCAAAATCACACCTCGAAACCCCTAGAATCAAAACTTAAGAACTTTAAGTTCTTGAATTTGATATCAATGCGTCGAACCGACCTATACTACTCGGAATGACACCAAATTTTGCAGGCAAGTCATAAATGACATAACAGAACAATTCCCGGTCTCGGAATTCCGTTCGGACCTTGATAACACAAAAACACGTACCAAACCAAATTTCAAACTTAAGGAAACTCTTATTTCGATATTGGGTGCCGAAACACCCTCGGATCATCCAAAACCCATTCTGAGCATACGCCTAAGTACGAAATCATCATACGAAGCTACCGAAACTGAAGAAACTCGATTCCGAGGTCGTTTACTCAAAATATTGACCGAAGTCAAACTTGGCCAAAAAGGCCAACCTTAAGGAACTAAGTGTTCCTATACTGCTCTAAACACTTCCGAATCCCGAACCACCCGTCCCCGCGAGTCATTAATCACAATAAGCCGCTATGGAAAGTTTCATTTAGGGGAACGGGGCCCGATAACGCAAAACGACCGGTCGGATCGTTACACCTACTTCTCGATATATTACTATTGATTGATTTTAAAAATTTAGTAAAACAATATCAACATTTAAAGTTCTCATAAACTAAATCAACTCTAAATAATATTAATATAAAGTGCGAAAACTGCCCCAAATATCGGGGTGTCACTTACCGTTAAACGCAAAAGAGAGTGCAACAATATAGTACTTACCATATTTGTTATCTTGTTTCAACCACAAAAAGAAAGAAAAAACAATGGGAATGAAATGAACAGCAACAACTCTACATAGTCATCTGAAACATTACTATCACATTAACTCAGAGAAGAAAGGCCTTCTTTTAGACCTTAATACATATTCAAAGGAGAACACAAAAGAAAGAAAATTGTGAGAAAAGGAAAGTATACAAGATGAATACAAAATTCTTCCACTTGTATTAGAAATACTGGAAAAATGATACCAAAAAAAAAATGGCTACATCTTATTCAATAAACTCCAATAACCTAATGTAATGTTTCTTATCTATACTATCCTTTCTGCTCCCCTCCCCCTCCTTTTATTTTAATTTTCGTGATTTTCCATAGTTTTCGCAAGAGATTCCAAGAACTCTTTGACCTGCATATGATTTTGATTGCAAACTTTAGATTTCACATCAAGAAATTACTCTTGATATCAAGAACAAAAATGTGGCTTGATGTCATATTCTCACCTCTGAGGTATCCCTGAGAGAGAAGATAGCATTACTCTCTTTCGGGATAGCCGAAACAAGAATCCCATAACCTTGATATCTTCCCTTCAAAACCTGGATTTAAAATACTCTTTAATGTCATAAGAAATGGTAATGCTACTAGTATTGACATGAGATTCTGTTGTATACTATTAATTACCTTGAATGCATCTTCGTCTGTTCTATCATCTCCAATATAGATAGGGAGCACATTATGGCTATTTCGAAAACCTGCATGGTTGTGCATATATTTGATAAACATGAAAAGAATAATCCATTCTAAAATTTCTTGACTTCACCAATTTTTTGTGCTCTAAACCAACACTCGCATACCTAGTGATTCAAGCAGAAACTCAACTGCTTTTCCTTTGTCCC
Organism: Nicotiana undulata; assembly: GCA_005239495.1. Taxonomy (NCBI): domain Eukaryota; kingdom Viridiplantae; phylum Streptophyta; class Magnoliopsida; order Solanales; family Solanaceae; genus Nicotiana; species Nicotiana undulata. The sequence continues at coordinate 113,135 of ML279494.1, forward strand.
AGTCTATTATAGGACGGACCTCTAAAACCTATTGAAAAACAAAAAAGAAGCAATATTTCAACAAATTGCAATTATGTATGTAATCATGTTACTAAAATCAAGTAACTGAGAAACCTTCCGGCCATGAGTTTGTCGTAATCGAGGGTATTCTTTCAAGACGTCATGGACACATTGTGCAACGACTGGCCAACTCTGCATTTAAAATGAAAACCATCATCATAAGTTGGCTGCAGAATAATTCACAAAGGTAATTAACCTCAGAATTCACAGACATAATGAAACAGCAAGGAATGAGGCTCACATTCTCATCTACATTACGGTAATGTACAGAGGCACAAAACTTGTGGTTCTCAACTTTTGTACCTTTTACTTCTTTTGTTTTATCGACAAGGGTTCTAAATACCTGCAAAATAATCGAGCTCATCCAATTCAAGTCTATAAATCTTTTTTTTTCCAATTTGGTGCCAATCACTACTTATTTGCAAGGCTTAAAAAACAAGTAAATCACCTCGTCAATCATAGGCAAGAATTCATGAGCAGGCTGGAATAGATTAACTTCCTTGCCCTGCTCGAGACGTAAATTAGAACTAGTTATAAGTAAGGTAGAAATGAATAAAAAAAACTAAATGTCAATTTTACTAGGCAATGGAAGAAGGTGACAACTCTCATAAATTAAATTGTAATACCTGCTGGTCAGTATATTTAATAAGCGAACCATAACTGCACACCTCATTTCTAATTGGAAGCATGATATCCATACCATGGCTACCAGCATAACAGAGTTCAGTTAATCCTACCAACTGATAAACCTGAAACAGGATTGACGTAAGTCACATTGCTTAAAACGATAAGATAGGTTCAGAAAGTAGATGGTGTAAACAACTAACAATACATGAATTACTGGTTAATGTAAGAATTTTACCTTATCACGGCTTCTTCCACTGATGATGGCTGTTGGGAAATACTTGGCAACATCCTTGACAGCTGAACGCATCTGCAGAATTCGTAATTTCTTTTCATCTGCAGGTAAGCTTCTCACTTGCAATAAGGAAAAAGTTGGAGTTACTTACATCAGCAGAGATAAAAGCACGGTCAGGGTCATCTACAATAGGGGAAAGAGTCCCATCGTAGTCTAAAAAGATAACAATCTGTTTATTCTTTGCATGGCTAACAATTTGCTGAAAGGAGTTAAGAGCTGATGGATACTTGAACTGCAAACAAACAACAGTAAAAGAGACGGTTGATTATAAGGTATGTAACATTCACTCTGTCTAGGAAGATAGACGAGTGTGCAAAATTTAGAAAAACAATGAAAATATCTAGCATACCATCCAAGAGCAGTAAACAATATCAGCATCATCTGAAAAATCCTCGATGTCTACTTCCTTTTGAACCTTCTTACTAGGAGGTGAAGAAGACTTCATTGCATCGAGCCAACCATTAGAACGAACATCATCAAGCTTCCCTGGCTTTTTTCTAGGAATCATTAGCACGCTAGTGGAGATTGAAGGCCCCGATTGTGAATAAGGCAATAAATTTGAACAGATCCGAAACGTAGACTTGTTTATCAGTGAAGGATCCGTAAGAACAGGAGAAGCATTCGCTGAATTCAAGTCCATTGAATGTCTCAGAATTTACTGATTTTTATTTCGCTATGTAGAAGACCACTGAATATTAGTAGATGTATGGAGTACCTAATTTATCTATCCCACCCTTTTGTCAACGAAAAACCACCTCTTTAACTTTTTCTTTTTGCTGCTGCTGGATATGCTGTCCATCAATCGAAGGCTTCCTGAAATCTGATCAATCATAAATTTTCACGCGCCATGATTCTAAAATTAGTGTTGTAAGTGAGCCAATTATATAAATTCATCAGTGCCAGTACCTCATTTCCAGAGCCGCACTGCATTTAGGGAACAAAACATTTTTTGGTCAGAATCTTGATATTAGTTATAGGCCTCTGTGTTTTCCTACCTGGAGAGAAGAAACCCTACTTATACACATCATGGTCTTACTTATATCTAGAAAACCATTGGAGGCAAAAGTATTAACTAAACAAAGTTATAGTAACACTCAATTTGGAGCATACGAACAATTTATACATGTCGTGGTCTTACTTAAATCTAGAAAACCATTGGAGGCAAAAGTATTGGCTAAACTATGTTATTGTAACACTTAACATGGAGCATGTAAACGAAAAAGAATATTGTACTATTAACAAAGGAAAATTGTAAGTAATATCAACAGAGGAAAAGATTGCACCCCAATCCTTATCTCAATATGGAAACAAGATTAATTTCAGTGCTCTATTTTGGAAGGCATTTGGTTGGTTGGCTCCAAACCGTTTGCAGATCTAAGAAAACAGAAGACCGGAACAAACAAACAAAAAAAAACAAAGATAAGATTTTACTCTGCACAACTATTTCAATACATGTCCTACGGGAGGATGTGGAAGATTCCGTTTCTATCAGAGCAGTAGTTGCGGCTAGTATATGAAGTAGATATAAATTTCTTTCGTTGAACAGTTTAATTAGTTAATCTGTTGTTACAGGTGGACCGTCTAATGGTAAAAGGATCATTATAAGAGATTGATCTTACACTGAACAGTAGCAGAAGCCTAATAATCAGGATTTCTCTTGGACAACTATCTCTATGAATTTTCATAAAAATAGGATTGGTCTTTCAGGATTTTGAACCAAAAGGCAAAGAGTATAAATAACCATAATTGAAATGTATCCAATGGTTTATCTAGTAATCGAAACTCAAGAGACTCATTCCCTCGAAAGGATATATGTATACACATTTAGTGTATGATCCAGATGTGTTCTGTTGGTTCAGCAGAACTCGCAGTTATCCCCTAAAAACCTATATAACGACTTTGCGTGTGTGTGTGAAGACAAGTATAGATATAGTTAACGATAGAGCTGAATATATTTCAGAACTCCCACTCTACACTTAGAACTACCTGTCTAAATCCTGTACATTGAAGGAGCTTCTTTCAGCCTAAGTTCCACTAAAGGTATATGGAACAAGATTATAAGGTGCATTTCAGACTTTTTCACCTAAGATATCTAAGGGCTCGTTTGGTAGAAGGGATAAGTGATAATTAATCCCGGGATTAAATTTGAGATGAGTTTATCCCACGTTTGGTTGGGATAAAATCACGGTATAACTAATCCCGGGATTGTAGTGTTATTTTTATCCATCTGAAAAGATGAAATAACTAATCCTGGTATAACTTGTTTCCGACCAAACGACCCCTTACAGAACAAACAAAACTTTCCCACTTTCACTCATATCCATGAAAACCACAAATCATTAAGAATGGATCTTGTCATACATCCTCCACTAGATTTGGAGGCATTCCATTTTTCCCACCAAAAGCAAAAAGGCAAATATTATGGTTGTGACAAACATTGTACACTTGTACTAGTAGCCACAAAGCTTAAAGTTGGTTATTAAATAGACTCTTGTGGTCCGGCCCTTCCCCGCACCCGTTGCATAGTGGGAGCTTAGTGCACCGGGCTGCCCTTGTTAATACTCTTTGCCTTTAATGGGAAGAAAATTTATTGAACTAAACCTCTTTACAACTTTATTTACACCAATTCAGCCACGAAAATTAGGAGAAGCTGATAAATTTAAGCATTTGCTCATAAGAATTCCTGACCAAAAACAATAAATAAAAAATAAAAAATGAATGAGAAAAATACCTGGGCAAGATATGAAACTATAAAACCGTTAGTATTTAACTGTAAAAGATGGTTGTCTGCCACGTAAAAAAAATTTCAATTAAACTCCCTGCAGTTGGCCTATTAAAACTCCAAATGCCATTTTGACTTGAAAGAATATTTGAGAAATGTACAGTACACATAGGAGGGCCCGCGTGAATAAGAATCAGCTGACTCTATATTTAAGGCTAGTTCCATTTTCCGCGCTAAAACATGACATATAAAAGATATTAATTTAATTATGTCACTTATAAGATAATTATAGTTAAATCTTTATTATAAACATTAATTAATAACTTGGTAAACGTGGTAAGTAACCTAATATAATTAATAAGTTAAATTAAATTACACTAATAGTGAAACTTTTTTACATTGTCAATGTATATAACTTAAATCCACCCTGAAACTGATACATAATCAAAGATTTCAACATCTTGCAGCAACCAACAGAATTAAATAACTTAAATAATATAACAATGAATACTGTCAAATTACCATTAGCCGATAAAACATAGTACTATATGGTTAATGATCGTACAAAAGACAGAAATTTAATCGGTCAAATTACGCAGAAACGTACGCCACCATCGTTAATTAAAGGATGCAAGAATTTCCGAAAAGGGAAAATTACGAGGTTCCAAATTATGAGAAAAGGTCACTTGAATTAAGAAAGAAAAGAAACATTGTAGCTACACGACATCAAATTAAATATACCTGGTTAAAAGAGCTCAAGAAAATGTGAATTTCCAAATCCTGAATCCAGAAAAACCAATGTGGATTATCTAAAAGAAGAAACAAAAGCATGCAGATTTTAAAAATAAAATGAAAATGAAGAAATTTGTTCCTTATGGGAAATGAAAGAAGAAGATGGAAGGAGAGAAAGAGAAACAAATGAACGTACCAGGAAATGAGAAAACCCTAATAATGGATTGGAGTATAGATGTTAATGGAAAATTAAGACAGAAAAAACGATAGGAAATTAATTAGGAAGAAGTAATTGGAGGTGGGGAAAGGCCAAGTATTTATAGAGTTTAAATAGGCCCCCCAAAACAACGTGCCATACAAGGAAACCTCTTTCTCCGCTTGTCGAATCACGAAACTATTAGCAAAAGTTCCAAGGTTTAATTTAGAGACATGCACGGCCTCAACTTAAAAGGAAATTTCGTCTCCTATATCAAACATATACACCCCATTTATCATAAATCAAAATTATTTTATATAGCTAGCTTTTATATTTTATAGCAAGAAGGTATTTATGGTAGGAGTGTACAAATCGAACCGGAAAATCCGTACCAAACTGAAAAGTCAAACCAAATCGATTAAAAGATCCGACTAGGTTTAATTTGATTTGGTTTGGTATTAAGTAAAAAATCTGAACCAACCCGACATATAAATATATAATTTCTATATATACTTTTAAGACTTTTCATAAAATTTTCTTTTAAAAAAATCTTTAAGAATATTTAAGATTCTCTTATGAGATGTAATATTTGGTAAAATATAAAGTGTTCTATCTTTATTAACTTTAAATAATTGGTTGTATGATCACTTTCTTATCAAGTGTTTGTGAAATGAGTCAATTTCATTATTCTTCTGTATTCATATGTCAAGATATATTACATTCTTATCTCTTTTTCGAATTTGAAGTGATATTTCGATAATTTAAAATTAAATAAAACATATTATTATATAGGTATCATATGATTTTATGTTTAACAATTAAATTCAGTTAACGTTGAAAGCGTACATCAACGAAAAAATTATATTGTCAGATAACTAAAAAATAGTTGTCATATGTTACTAAGAAAATTCTCTCGTAAGAATATGTTAATAAACATTATAAAAAATTTAACAAAGTAAGATTGAAATAATATTTATGTAACAAAAAATTCCGAAAATTCCGACAAAATTGATCCAATCTAAACCGATATAGTTGGTTTGGTTTTGTTGTGATAAAAACCGGATCAACCCGGTCCATGTACACCCCTAATTTATGGTATATAGTGCCATTGAGGAATGAAATACACTATTTATTTTTTTCCTCTCTTTCTTTCAAATAACACAAAATTCTCTCTCAAATTTTTTTTTCTCTCTCTCTCTCTCTTCGAGCAACTCAAGATACACGCCCTAATATATTGATGGCTGACGAGACATTAGAATAGAGTAGTAGGCAGCCAGGAAACAGAAAAGAGTAAAGTTTTCGAATCGAAAGGGCAATGTGACGAACTCTTATCAAAGATTTGTTGTACGGATGCGACGAACTTTCTTCTCTTCTATGCTATTTAGTCACGTACAATAATACAAAATACATTGTATTTAGTACAAATTCACCCACACATTGTATTTTTGTATAAATATTTTTTTGTGTGCATGTATTTATGTATTTTGAAGGTGTGTATTTTTTTTAATACGGATGGATACACCTGTATTCATGTATATTATACATACAGTATGCATGAATACATGATATAATCACAGAAATACGATGAATACAAACATTGAAATAGAATAGATATAAACAATGAATCCATATAATTTTAAAATACAGTAAAATACTGAATACAAATAGAAATACAGTGAATATAATCAGTGAAATATACTTAATACAACAATAATAACATGTATTAGAAATAACTAAAATGTTGTTAATACAAATACATTTGATTACGCTAAGTATAAAATAACAGATACAATAAGTACGAGCATTGAATCTAATGAATGCTACAGAAAAAATTAAATATTGAAACACACTAAATATAAAAGTTAAATACAATAGTTATGTATAACTGAAAAATCATTCTAATTAATTAGGTTGATAATGATGCATGTTAGAATTGATTTTGATGAGTTATATTAAGAGCGTATCACCCTAACTGATCCTATTTCCGTTATTAGACAGCGGGACAGACCTATTTCTAAGGTGATCGTCGTTATTGTATTCATGAATACATGACGCGAATACATGTGAACACAGTCGCGTACAACTGTAACATACCCTGTTTTTAGGCGACTTTTGCTACTGTATTCATGAATAAAGTAGCGCGAACACAACGAATACACTACCATAATAACTGGATAATAGCTATATGAAATAATTATGTATATGATATTTATAGGAAGTTAATAGCCACTAAACAATAGTGGTCCTGAAAATTACTCTAAACTTAATGCCTAACAGTTCCTTCTTTCACTTAGACTTATTAAACCTACGATGTAATAAAATCATACAAACCCAAGAGCAATGGCGGAGGCAGGATCTTCGCGAAGGGGATTGAAAAAGGAAAAAGTTCAAAAAAATTGTAGCTTTTGGAAAATGAACTTGTGACCTTACAAAAGTTTTGAACCCCCTTGACTACTAAACTATACTTTTGGATTGTATCAAGGGAATTCAAAACATAATATATAAAGGTAAAAAATAAATTTTACCTTATATATACAGTGTAATTTTTCGGCGAAAAGGGATGAACCCCTTCCCCAGATCCACCTCTGCCCAAGAGTGTGATATATTGGTCAATAATATAAGATAATTTCGGAAGATCTATGTAAAATAGATAATGTCTTCCCATCTATCTAATTTTTTTGATGGACAATCTCTCATATTTGCCGGTGTAATAGGAAGATTGTTTTTTGTGTGTGGAGGGAGGTTATATAAAGAGAAAATGAAGGCCTTTAGTAAGAATTGAATTCTTGTAACAATTTTATCACTACTAGATGAGGAAAGGTTCGTATATGAATCCAATATAGTAATTTTAAAATTATTATTTGTCGAGGCTCAATTAATTTTTTGATAAAAAAAAATTAATCCTTGTTATATTCATTTAATTACAGATAGAGAATGATATTGGTGATCACAATTTATAATTAGTTTATTTTAATAATATACTTAAACTATAAATTATAATCTGTTTAAATTGCTCCAATTAACATAAAAAGAATACGTGTTATAATACTCATTTTTAATATCCATATCAAACAAAAACATCAAATTGAAAATTTAATTTCAATGGTACTATTTTTCTATTTGAGTATTTTACAAGAGAATACACTAAAGCTACAAGTGTCATCTATACTAACAATTTTTTTAGAATAAGAAGTTTACCAATCTATCTGTAACCTATTCTTGAATACATCCAAATTGGTTTCACAAGAATTTCAACAGTGGGAACGATTAGCTACTTGATGAATGTTAACATGAACAACATTATTCTTTAAAATACGATAAAAGATGGGGAAAAAATTACTATTGATTTTACTTCATGTCTTGCATACAACAAAATCAAGAGAAATTTTTAGTACAGTAAATAAGAGAACTTCCAAGGGGACTCGCACCCCTAAAGAGACAATTTACTGCTTCAAACAGAGAGACACTAAACAAATCCTAACATGATATAAATTGTAGTAATTCAATATAGTAGTTTAAATTATATTTTATTATAACTTATTTAAAATTATGTTAACTGGTGATAAAATATAAAACACATACATACATACATACATACATACATACATACACACACACACACACACACACACATATATATATATATATATATATATATATATATA
>ML279495.1:0-37415 GCA_005239495.1 Nicotiana undulata
TCAACTTTCATTTTCAAGAACCAACCTATGTGTGTTTTATTCTTAACCAAAATCTGAGAAATTTGGGAAATAGGGTGAAGACTTACCTCTTGTGATGAAGAACGAAGATTACTCGATAATTTCGGCCTAAGTGATGTTTGAAGAATCAATTTGAGGAAGATGGGGACTTCTCTCTCTAGAACCCACTCTCACTTCTCTCTATTTTGTTCAGATAAATGTTAAAATGAAATGGGGTAAGTGTTTTAATGAACTGGGGGTCGGGTACAAAAATTAGAATTTAGAGGCCCCGAAGCAGAAATGCGGTCAGGAATGCGATCACATTTCTGTTATGCGGTCCGCATTCCTGCCGCATAATTGGCCCTTAAATGGGCCAAAATTGGAAAACAAACTGCCCAGGTATGCGATCACTATGCGGTCCGCATGCCTGTTATGCGATCGCATAGTGCGTGGCATAACCTCCCTCGCAAAACAATGGGGCAAAAATGCGACAACTATGCGGCCCGCATTCCCAAAATGCGATCGCATTCTGGGCCGCATAGTTGTCCTTAATTTGGACAATAGGCTGTCCAGGTATGCGACTACTATGCGGTCCGCATACCTGTTATGCGATCGCATAGTGCGTCGCATAATCACGCAATTCTGGAAATTTTTTATCTTTTAAGTTCTGGGATACGTTTTACTCAAAATGGGTCCGTTTTAAGAATTTCTACAGTTATAACAACACAGGGACCTATGCGGGCATTATTTTATACATGAAATTTTACGGGTCTTTACATCCTCCCCCACTTAAAATCATTCGTCCTCGAATGAGGACCGGGGAATTCATTTTGGACAACACAATATGCTAACCCCCAATTTTCACTAACTCCGATATTTTTCTGGAAATTTTGCTAGAGTTTCCTTTGTAATTAGGCCTATCTACCTGTCAGAGAGCCCTCGAAACACATTGTTAACCAATCTCACACATTTTCAATTACTCCAACAACTTGCATATCATTTAACTACCACATGAGTTGCACATAATTTAGCTTACTTCAAGGAGTTGCACATTACCCAAATAATCACAATATGCACAAATAAGGCACAACTTGAGAAGTCACAATAGTAAGGAAATTAAGAGAGCGAAGTGTTCTTGCACAAAATCAAACACAAAGGTGTATTTGCTTAGAGATGGCAGTACTCACGATCACTACTAGACTTATTCAAACAAATGGGGATATTTTTCTTTCATTTCACTTTCCGCTTCCCACGTGGCTTCCTCGACTTGCTAACTTCGCCATAACACTTTAACAGAAGCAATTTCTTTGTTTCTCAATCTACGGACTTGCCTATCAAGAATAGCAACCGGAACCTCTTCATATGACAATTCTTCATTAATTTCAATGGTCTCAACTGGCACAATGGCAGCCGGATCTCCAATTACCTTCTTTAGCATGGACACATGAAACACTAGACGCACTAATGACATTTCAGGGGAAATTCCAGCCTATATGCTACTTGCCCTATCCTTTGAGCGATCCGATACGACCCGACATACCTTGGGCTCAATTTTCCTTTCTTCCCAAACCGCATTACTCCCTTCATGGGAGACACCTTCAAGAATACCCAATCATCTACTTGGAACTCCAAATCTCTATGACGAACGTCCTCATAGGATTTCTGAAGACTCTGAGTAGTTTTCATCCTCTCCTGAATGACTATAACTTTTTCCATAGCTTGGTGCACAAGATATGGTCCTAAAAATTCTACTTCCCCAACCTCAAACCATCCGATCGGAGATCTACATCTCTTTCCGTACAATGCCTCAAATGGGGCCATCTGAATACTAGCATGAAAGCTATTATTGTAAGCAAACTCTATAAGCGGCAAGTGATCACCCAGCTACCCTTGAAATCTAAAACACAGACCCGCAACATATCTTCAAGCGTCTGAATAGTCCGCTCCGCTTGACCGTCCGTATGTGGGTGGAAAGTTGTGCTGAGATTTACCTGAATACCCAAACCTTGCTGAAATTTCCTCCAAAAGTTAGCTGTGAACTGGTCCCCTCGATCCGAGATAATAGAAACTGGAGTTCCATGGAGCCTGACTATTTCTTTGATATACAACTGAGTGTATTGTTCTGCAGTATCGGTGGACTTGACTGGAAAGAAATGCACCGACTTCGTGAGTCGATCCACTATTACCCAAATTGAGTCGAACTTGCGCTGAGTGCGGGTTAACCCTACCACGAAGTCCATATTGATCATTTCCCATTTCCACCTCGGTATTTCGATAAGCTGTGTCAACCCACCGGGCCTCTGATGCTCGGCCTTCACTTGCTGACAATTCGGACACCTAGCCACAAAGTCCGCCTCACACCTCTTCATACCATTCCACCAATAAATTTCCTTGAGATAGCGATACATTTTTGTAGAACCTAGGTGAACAGAATACCTGGAATTATGAGCCTCTTCCATTACCCTCTCCCGGAGATCATTCACATCTGGAACACATAACCTCCCTTGGCACCGCAAGACACCGTCATCATTGCCGAGTGAAAAATATGAAATCTTGTGATTCAAAATTGCCTCTCTCAACTGTACCAATGCTGGATCCCTGAATTGCTTTTCCTTGGCTTCTGCTACAAGCGAGGACTCTGCTCCATTACGCACCACGACATTCCCCTCTTCTGAGGTTGAAAGACAGACCCCAAGATTGGTCAATTGATAAACCTCCCGAGCCAAAGGCCTCTGACTGGCCTCCAAATGTTCCAAGATACCCATGGATTTCCGACTAAGAGCTTCGGCTACCACATTCTCCTTCCCTGGATGGTACAAAATATTCATATCATAATCTTTGAGCAATTCTAACCACTTTCTCTACCTTAAATTCAACTCCTTCTGCTTGAATAAATACTGAAGACTCTTGTGGTCTGTGAACACGTCTACATGGACCCAATAAAGATAATGCCGCCAGATTTTCAATGCAAACACAACGGCTGCGAGCTCCAAATCATGCGTCGGATAATTCTTCTCGTGATTCTTGAGTTGCCTTGAAGCATACGTTATTACCTTACCACATTGCATCAACACACACCCCAAACCAACCCTCGAAGCATCACAATAAACCACAAACCCTTCTGAACTTTCTGGCAAGGTCAACACTAGTGCCGAAGTCAATCTCGACTTCAATTCCTGAAAACTCTTTTCACAAGCATCAGACCACTGAAACTTAACTGCTTTCTGCGTCAGCTTAGTCAATGGGGAGGCGAGGGTAGAGAATACCTCCACAAACCTCCGATAATACCCAGCTAGACCCAAGAATTTGCGAATTTCTGTCGGGGTCGTTGGTCTAGGCCAATCCTTCACCGCTACGATCTTTTGGGGATCAACTTGAATCCCTTCCCTAGAAACAACATGGCCCAAAAAGATGATTGATTCTAGCCAAAACTCACATTTTGAGAACTTTGAATACAACTGGTGCTAATGAAGAGTCTGCAGAACTGCCCTGAGGTGATTAGCATGATCTTCCTGACTTCGCGAATAAACAAGGATATCATCAATGAAGACTATCACGAAGGAGTCAAGAAACGACTTGAAAACCCGATTCATAAGATCCATAAAAGGTGCTGGTGCGTTGGTTAGCCCAAAAGACATTACCAGAAATTCAAAGTGCCCATAACGAGTCCTGAAGGCGGTGTTAGGAATATCCTGCTCCCTGATCTTTAACTAGTGATACCCGGACCGTAAATCAATCTTTTAGAAAAACCTAGTGCCTTGCAATTGATCGAACAAATCATCTATCCGAGGCAGTGGATATTTATTCTTGACGGTGACCTTGTTGAGATGCCGATAATCAATACACATTCTAAGCGATCCATCTTTCTTTCTGACAAAAAGAACCGGTGCGCCCCAAGGCGACACACTTGGCCGAATGTAACCCTTTTCTAATAAATCTTGCAGTTGCTCTTTTAACTCTCTCAATTCCGCTGGCGCCATCCTGTAAGGTGGAATAGATATTGGCTGCGTATCTGGCAATACATCAATCCCGAAATCAATCTCTCTATCTGGCGGAATCCCAGGAAGCTCATCCGGAAACACTTCAAGAAACTCATTCACAACCGGCACGGACTCGGGAGCAGGCACCTCTGAAGTGGTGTCCGCAATCCGGACCAAATGATAGATGCATCCCTTCCTGATCATCTTGGAGGCCTTATTATAGGAAATAAACCTACCTCTCGGCACAACATCATTCCCCTTCCATTCGATAACTGGCTCATTAGGAAACTCGAGCCTCATAATTCTGGTTCGGCAGTCGAGTTTAGCAAAGCACGAGTAAAGCCAATCCATTCCCATGATTACATAAAAATCTAACATCTCTAACTCAATAAGATCGGCCGTGGTATCTCGACCACACACTATGACAACACAATTCCTATAGACTCGTGCAGCCGTGATAGAATCACCAACCGGAGTCGACACTGAGAACATCTCATGAAGATGTTCGGGTTCTATCCCAAAACGCGAAGCAATACATGGAGTAACATATGACAATGAAGGCCCGGGATCAATAAGAGTATAAACATCATGCGATTGGACAGTCAGAATACATGTGACAACATCTGGAGAAGCCTCCGCACTCTGGCGACCACTCAAAACATAGAACCGACTGGGTCCCCCTTAACCCTGTGCTCTACCCCTAGCTGCACCGCGCCCTGCTGGTGCTGGAGGGCGTGCTGAAGATGTAGTGGCCGAAGAACTGGACGATTGAGCAGTACCTCTACTTGTGCCCTGGCTGGGCGCACGACAATCTCGCGGAACATGGCCCCTCACTCCACATCTATAGCATACCGGGATATCCAGGTAACAAGGCTCAGAATGGAACCTCCCACACTTAGGGCATGGGGCCATCCGTTGCTGCTGGAACCTCCCACCAGAACGACTAGACTGATGGAACCTCCTGTTGTCTGAACATGGTCCAAAGCGACCTCCCTGCTGATAACTGTGCCCTGAGGGAGGCACACTGGCTGAATACTGAGCATAGGACTGAGATGGCCCTGCTGACCCCCTCCCAAGGGTTGACCTCGCTCCTCCAACTGAACTCTCAAGGTTGCCTGCTGACCGGGCCCTACTACTACTCTCCCTCTTCATCCTTATCTTCAATTTCCGAGCCTCCGTAGCCTGGGCAAAACCCACAATCTTACCATAATTCATATCTGAATGCAAAGCAGCTGTAGCAGCCTCATTGACAACCAAGGGACTAAGGCCCTGAACAAACCGACGAACTCTGGCCTCCATAGTCGGCATCATATGGGTAACATACTTGGACAAGCGCACTAACTCCATATGGTACTCCCACACACTCATGTGGCCCTGCTTAAGGACCTCAAACTCTGCAGCACGGGCTGCCATAACCTCGGCAGGCAAGAAATGATCCATGAAGGCATGTACAAACTCAGCCCACCTCGCCGGAGGGTTCCCCTCTCCACGGGAACTCTCCCACATCTCAAACCATGAATATGCTGCTCCCTTTAGACGATAGGAAGCTAACTCAACTCCCTCTGTTTCATTGGCCCTCATAACCCGGAGAGTCTTGTACATTTCATCTACAAAATCTTGAGGATCGACCTCTGGGTCGGTGCCTGTGAACTCTGGAGGGGCTAACCGCAGAAACTGGTTGACCCTATAACCTGAAGAATCCCCTTGCTCGCTAGAGGACGCAGGGGCAACCTGTGATCTTTGGGCCTGGGAGGCCACTAACTGAGTCAACATCTGAATAGATCCCTTGAGGTACCCATTAGAAATACTGGGACCGGAAGCTGGGACTGAGGAAGGATTAGGAACATCAGCGGGAGGGATTTCAGTACCCTCCGCTGGAGCAGGAATAGGGATAGACTGGCCTGGCACGGAGAAGTCAGGAAAATTCAAGGTCGGGGAATCATTCTCACCCGCACCATCAGATAAAGGATTCATGGCCACACTTGGGGTGGCATTGGCCTCTAGGCCGAATCGAGCTCTCTTCTTGGGCGCCATTTACTGAAAATTAGGACAATGCACGAGTTAGATAAAGATATTCTCACCTTTTGCTTCATCGCACGATACAAAGTAACAATGAAAGGGTATTTTCCTAAATGTCCATGTAGCTCCCTAATTATAGATGTGGTCGACAACACACCGATAATAAGGGCTCTACTAGACACGGTTCCGAGACATCCTAGGACACTTTTAAAACCTTAGGCTCTGATACCAAGTTTGTCACGCACCAAAATCGAGGGACGAGACCGGCGCCTAACCGGGTGAACCCAGTCAAGCGGACCTGGATTTCCTTTCATACCCAACGTATTACCCCGTGTTCATAACATACATTATTCCATGTGAGTTAGACAATTTAGATTCAAAGTACAATTTACAACATGATTCCATTTTTCCTCTTTTAACTTTCAACAATAGATAATCCAAAACATACAAGTTACCTACAACCTTTCTGATTTGCGATCCACAGTTACGAGTGAGTACAACTACCGCCCAAAATATACATATATATATATAACCCACATAGTGTCTACGGAGCCTCTAAGAGTACTAGGAGTTTTACATAAACTTGCCGGCAACAAGGCCCCGACTATACCTTTTACAACATAAGCAAAAGAGAATGATACAATCCACACACGACCCCGAGAGGAAATGGGGCTCACTAGAACTGCTGCCGAGATGAAGAGGAGGCACCACTAATGGCAGGCTGAGCTACCTGCTATGGAACCACCTACATCCATATAAAAGATGTAGCGCCCCCGGAAAAAAGGGACGTTAGTACCGTTGAATAGTACTAGCATGTAGGAACAAACTTTACTCTAAGTAAAATCAAACAATACACAGATAGGAGACAACTTAAAGAAACCAACAAATAGTGCACATAGATACGGAAACAAACACAATTGAGGGTTTCACAGATTCTTATTTCAGCATAATCATATTCCACCCTTATTCCTTCTCATCATTCCACCCTTATTACTCTTGTTGCGGCGCGTAACTCGATCCCACCGGACAATCAAATTTCAGTCTTATTACATTCTTTTGCGGCATGCAACCCGATCCCACCGTACAATTCACATTCCATCCTTATTACCTCTCCACCCTTATTACTTCGTGTTGCGGTGTGCAACCCGATCCCACCGGACAATCACATTGCATAGCAACAATAACATCCCACAATTCAATCACAAGGCTTCATATCATCAAGAGTACAATTTCATAACAACCAATCAATCATGTATTCACAATAGTCTTTATCAACCATTAATTCAATCACAAAGATTCTCATCAATCAAGAATATAAATTCATTACAACCAACAATCCGTACGAAGTCAAGCCACAATAAACCTTGCCAAACAATGAGTCATATCCGATATTGCCATGGTCATTTAGTTCGATTTAATCGATTCACATCTCCTTTTCATCACTTGTTACACGACCCTTAGCACTTAGATACATTCACACATTTGGGTTCTTTACCATTCTTTTATACCAACATATTCAAGCACTTAACGAACCTTGCACATGATAGAGTAATCATAAAGAAATCATCTTTCACAGTTTCAATTAACATGATAATCGACTAAGAGAATCAGAGAATGAAATCTTACACCTCAATATTTTAGAACAATCAATTCACATGTACCCAGCAAGAAACTCATATTGGATGCTCGGACACCAACAAGGTGACTCTACGAAGATTAAAGTTAGCCATACATACCTTGTGTCAAATTCCCCTTTAATTTCTATCACAATTCACCGAACCGTCTAGCACCGTCAATCTATTCCACAATGTGACATATTTCGTTTTAGAATTAGGAGCCATGAACATAACTCGAACTCATTTAGGCATTTTATCGAACGCTATGTGACCCCATTCGATTACTACCCATCTTTAGTGAAAGATTACTTTAACTAGCTTTCCTATACTAGGTCATGGAAGATTGTTCACATGCATGCAAAGTTTCAACTTTCATTTTCAAGAACCAACCTATGTGTGTTTTATTCTTAACTAAAATATGAGAAATTTGAGAAATAGAGTGAAGACTTACCTCTTGTGATGAAGAAGGAAGATTACTCGATAATTTCTGGGCCTGAGTGATGTTTGAAGAATCAATTTGAGGAAGATGGGGACTTCTCTCTCTAGAACCCACTCTCACTTCTCTCTATTTTGTTCAGTTAAATATTAAAATGAAAGGGGGTAAGTGTTTTAATGAACTGGGAGTCGGGTACAAAAATTAGAATTTAGAGGCCCCGAAGCAGAAATGCGGTCAGGAATGCGATCGCATTCCTGTTATGCGGTCCGCATTCTTGTCGCATAATTGGTCCTCAAATGGGACAAAATTGGAAAACAAACTGCCCAGGTATGCGACCACTATGCGGTCTGCATACCTGTTATGTGATTGCATAGTGCGTCGCATAACCTCCCTCGCAAAAACAACGGGGCAAGAATGCGACGACTATGCGGTCCGCACTCCCAAAATGCGATCGCATTCTGGGCCGCATAGTTGTCCTTAATTTGGACAGTAGGTTATCCAGGTATGCGACCACTATGCGGTCTGCATACCTGTTATGCGATCGCATATTGCGTCGCATAATCACGCAATTCTGGAAAAAAATTATCTTTTAAGTTCTGTGATACTTTTTACTCAAAATGGGTCCGTTTTAAGAATTTCTATAGTTATAAAAACACAGGGACCTATTCGGGCTTTATTTTAGACATGAAATTTTATGGATTTTTACAGCGATGGCGAGGGCAGTAGTTTTTCCCTAGACTTCTTGTGTATTTTGTCTTCCTCTTTAAGAGCCTTTGTAATGAACTCCATAGATTTTTGTATATGGATGTTTGAGTTGTTTTATGCACCTTCTTGCATACATGTTACTTGTTTCTTCACTCGTGTCCTTTGCATTTATTGTTTGCTTGTTTATGATCTCTGCACTTTCTACTGTCATTGTCTTCGAGTTGGTCGTGGCCTTGTTGACGGCTATTTATGGGTCGTATCTACCCTTTGTTTATATAGGTCGGGTGCGCCTCTTTATTCAGGTTAGGCTGATAGGTGTTGTTTGAACTTGGTTAATTTGGTCTTTTCCAAGTCGTGGCCGAGGGCAAAAAGGTGTTGTTCGAGTTTTGTCAAACTTTACCTTTTATTAAATCGCGGATGAGGGTCGATAGGTGTTGTTCACACTCGGCCAAGCTTAACTTTTTATTAAATCGCGATCGAGAGCCGACAAGTGTTTATTCCAGCGTGGTCGAACTTAACCTTTTATTAAACCACAGTGCGAGGGCCGATAGGTGTTGTTCAAGAGCGATCTAACTTAATCTTTTATTAAATCACGACCGAGGGCTGATAGGTGTTGTTCGAGCGTGGTCGATCTTAACCTTTTATTAAATGACATCCAAGGGTCGATAGGTATGGTTCGTGCGAGGGTCAAACACACCCTTTTGTTAGTTGCGACCGAGGCTCGATATGCGTGGTTCGAGCAGGGTCGAACATAACCTTTTGTAGATCGCGGTCGAGGGTTAATAGGCATTGTTTGAGGAGGGTCGAACATAAATTTTTGTTAGTCACGACCGAGGGCCGATAGATGTTATTCAAACGGGTTCGAACATAACCTTTTGTTAATCGTGGCCGAGGGCCGATAAGCATTTTTGATAAACATAAGTTTCTTATTACTTTGATGTTGTTGCTCTGATACATGATAGGAGAGAGTTGCAAATTTTTGGACATTGACTGGCGTTCCTGTCCCAGTGTAACGACACGGTCAGTCGTTCTGAGAGTTATAGCCCCGTTTCTCCCATTTCTGTTTCTTTATGTGTTGTTCAACTGTGTTAAGTTGTATCGAGTTGGTAGGTTTGGGTCCGGAGTAGTTTTAGAGTGAAATAAGACACTTAGTCTCTTAGTTAGAAAGTTAAGTTAGAAAAGTCAACTAAAAGTTGACTTATGAATAACTGAACTCATTGGGTATTTTAGACTTAGGAGTGTGTCCGAAATATAATTTGGAGGTCCGTGGTAGAATTAGGCTTGAATTGGCGAAAGTTGGAAATTTAGAAGTTCTTAGGATTGAATTCGACGTTGATCTGGTGTTTTGGTGTTGTTTTGGGTGTTTCGAAGGTTTGACTAAGTTCGACTTATGTTATAGGACTTGTTAGTATGTTTGTACGGGTTCTCGAAGAGCTCGGGTGAGTTTCGGATAGGTTTGGGCTACGTTGTGCTCGTTATTCTTATGTTTCAACGTCGTTTCTTCAAACATAAATAATATCATATTGAAAACATTATCTCCTAATTCTTTTTTTATTGAAGTAATAGAACCGTATTGTAATTACGGACACGTAGCAAAAAGAATCGTCAAATTTGGACATCGTACGAGGATTTTATGGTCATTTTACTGAAGTTTCCAGATTTTTCAGATTAATTATGAAATTGTCACTGACGGCGTATTTAAAAATCTGCCCTATTTGTAAATATTAAAACCTACATATCTCCTTCATTATAAGGTCAAATTGAGTGATTCAAAAGCTTAACTTGATTAGAATTTTACAGGGAATCCATTGGAGACATAAAAAGAGAGTTTGGGATCATTTGGAATGAGAAACAAGGCAAAGTTGCTGAAAGAAAAATATATAAAACTAGGGTTTGTTCATTCGATCATATTTTGAGTTGGAGAGCTCGGATTTGGGAGATTTTGGAGGCGATTTTCACCATAGATATTGGGGTAAGTTTTCTCTACTCGTTTTTGGTTATATTTCACGAATCCATCTTTATTTTTGGGATTTGATTGATGATTTCAAAGTAATATCGAGGGAGTTAGGGTTTGAGTATTAGATAGTTTTAAGCGAGGAATTGAGGAAACAAACGGAGTCCGATTTTGATAAATTTTATATGGTTAGATTCAGGAGAGGACGAGTGTTTTGATTCTGCCATTTTTGACTAAATTCGAGACGTGGGCCCGGGGGGGGCGGGTTTTAGCCAATTTCGGATTTTTGGCATATTTTTGTAGTTTTTATTGTGGAATTCGATTCCTTAGCCTGTGTTGATAGTAGTATTCTGGTTTTGGTTAGATTCTGAGCTTTTGAAGACCGAGTCCAGAGATGAGGGCATCCCGAAGTAGGATTTTACGTTGTTGAGGTAAGTAACAATTTTAACTCTGGCTTTGAGGGTATAAACCCGGAGAGTTTGATATTGGGGTGTGCATTCGAATCGGTTTGTCGATTATTTGTTATCTGTTTATCTATTTATCGATTTCGAAATTTTTCTTATCGAGTTATCGATTTCGATTTCGATTTTGTCCTCTTCGGTTATCGGTTTATCGATAAATCGATAAAATATACTAAAAAGACAAATATACCCTTATTTTATAATACCCTTTCCTTTACCCTAAGTCCCTAACCCTATTATTTCCTCTACACATAAGTTTAGTTACCCTAGTATCTCTCTAACCCTATTGATTTCTTCTTTCACTTTCAGCAGGTACGTAGCCGATCTGAAGACGGCGCTGTCGACCGGTAAACATGGTACACGTCGCCTCTTACCACAACTGTAAGTTTCCTTAATATCATTGGTTCATTTCCTATTATTAAGTTCTGTATTTGTCAAAAGCTCTTTTCGTTTTCTAGAATTTTGTATATAAATGATAAATGTAGAGAAGATTTAGTGTTAGAAACCCCTAGTCTGAGTTAAAATGTCAATTAATGATAATTGGAACAAATCAGCTCCAAATGGAGCTAAGTGGATCAAACTTATATTAGGGCTTGAGTAGTAACTTTGTGGTAATGCTGAGATTAGTTTGAATATAAGCAAAGTTAAAGTCTGTTCTGATAGTATTTTTGCCTGAGGATAAAGTGGTACAACCAATCAAGAAAATGTAAAAATAACGTCAGTGAAATGGGGGGAGGACCAAGAGATTCCAGGTTCATATCCTAGTGGAGCAAAAAAGACTAGGTGATTTCTTCTTATTTGCTAATGAATATAGAGTTATCAAAAACAGAAAAGTTGAAGGCTTGCTAATCATTCCGTTCCATTTTTAACATTTAGTTAGGCATGTTTATAGCGATATACTTTCCGTGGAATCCCGCAAATTTTCTTTTGATGCAATCGATAACCGAATCGATAAGCCCCAAAAATCGATAAAAATCGAAACCTTATTGAAATGATAACGATAAACATATGTACAAATCGATAACCGATAATCGATAAGTAATTATCGATAAGGGTCAAAATTGAATCGATAAATCGAATGCACACCCCTAGTTTGATATCATGTGATTGTTTGGAGGTGATACCCATGTTAGGTGACGGGCGTGTGGGTGTTCGCCTCGAGGGATTGAGACTTGGTCCATCCCGTGAGGCCTAATGGTCATTATCCGTGTTTATGCATTTACTTGTTGTTGAACTTGTCTGCCTTCATGTTAGAGATCATGCTTAGGCTTTATTCATGCTCACGTTATTTGTACTCAGTCATAGAAATTATTGTACCAGTTTACCTCAGTCTCTATTATTTGTTAATATGTTGTGATACTTGATGTGGGTTGTGTCCCCTTATTTGTTGATGATGGTGAGGCTAGTGAGGTACATGATTGAGTGAGGCCGAGGGCCTGGTTGTGAGGATATTAATACCATAGCGCGTGAGCTGTCCGTGTAGCACGTGAGATGGCCGTGCGGGTCCAGGTATTGATACCATAGTGCGTGAGCTATTCGCGTAGCACGTGAGTTGACCGTGCGGATGCAGGTATTGATATTATGGCACGTGAGTTGTCCATGCTTGGCGCTTGGGCTTTGGGATCCCCTCCGGAATCTGTACACCCCCCTAGTGAGCGTAGAGTGTTGATTGTATTGAGTGTTGAGTGTTGAGTGATGAGTGCGAGTGCTGAGTGATGGAGTGACATTGTTGTGATGTTGTATTTACTTTTGTTGCTGCTGCATTTATCTGTTAAATTTCTTTGTGGCATTTACCGAGTTATGGAATTTACTTGTTTATTCCTGTTATTTTTAAATTGTGAAAATAAATAATTGGATTGTTTTGCTTAGCTCGTCACTACTACTCAGTTCCTTAGTTATTTTTGTTACTACTGAGTCGGTTGTACTCATACTACACCCTGCACTTTATGTGCAGATCCAGGTGAGTAAAAGCGTGGCGATCGTTGATTTCAGGGCGGCTATCGGTGGAGATTGCAAGGTAGCTTCCAGCGTCCGCAGTACCTTGTTACTCCTTTTATCATTTATTCCTTTGGATAGTATTTATAATTAGACAGTTATAGATCTTAGTTCATAATTTTAGACGCTCGTGACTTAGCGACACCCCGATATTTGGGGCTCGTTTCCATATTTTTCTATATTATATTTAGAGTTGATTTAGTTTATGAAAAATTTAAATGTTGAAATGTTTTATTAATTTCTTATAATTGGTTTAGTAATAATATTTCGGGAAGTAGGCTTGCCTAGTAACACGAGAGGCGCCATCACGACCATGGTTAGATTTTGGGTCGTGACACCTAGTCTATCTAGTCCCTTCATTGCTTAACTTGGACAATATTGAGGAGTCGGAAAATGAAAGAGGAAAACAGTCCCTCCTTCGCATACTTCGACTCGAAGTGTTCCTATTGTCGTCTCGTTAAAAACCTCCTTGTGAAAACCCTAATGGGACAAAACTCAAGTAAGGGAAAAAGAGTACGACTTGGGGACACTTCTTCCATTAGAAGTTGAAGTATTTGAGGTGGATGATATTCTAATTGTTTGGTAGTTACTTTCCTTCCATTGTCTCCAGTTGGAATGAACCCTTGTTCGCTTTGGCTGTAATTATGTACGGGCCGTCCCAGTTTGTACCCAGCTTGCTTTCCCGTGGGCCTTTGCTCGCTTGAGTTTTGGCTTTGAGTATGTAGTCCCCGATTTTGAGAGGTTGGACCCTTGATTTCATGTTGTAATAGCATTCTACTTGTTTCTTTTGGGCGACCATCCTTATGTACGTCATATCTCTTCGTTCATCGATTTCATCGAGTTCCTGCCTTCTACTCTCATCATTACTAGTACCACTTTTATGGGAGTACCTTAAGCTGGGATCTCCGACTTCCGCTGGTATAACTATTTTGTTCCCATAGATCAAAGAGTACGACGCCTCTCCTGTTCTCGTCTTCGGAGTAATTCTATACGCCAATATATTTCTGTAGTATCTCCGGCAACAGTCCCTTGGTGTCTTCGAGCTTTTTCTTTATGATGTTCTATATGGACTTGTTGGAGGACTCCGCATGTCCGTTACCCGCTGGGTGATACATGGTCGAAAGTATCCTCATAATATGCCATTTCTCGAAGAATTTGGCGGTTTTCATTCTCATAAACTGGGTTCGTTGGCACAACTGATTTCCTTGGGTACGCTAAATCGACATATGATGTTCTTCCATATAAAGGTGATTACCTCTTGTTCGCGTATTTGGGAGAACACTCTTGCTTCCACCCATTTAGAGAAATAGTCAGTTAAAACCAAAAGGAATGATACATTACCTCGCCCTGCTAGGAAGGGCCCACGATGTCCATTCCCCACCTGATGAATGACCACGGAGAGGTGACTGGGTGGAGGTGATCGCTTGCTTAGTGAATCACTGGGGCGTACTTCTGGCATTGTTCGCATTTCTTCACAAATTCTGAGGCGTCCTTTTTCATGGTGGGCCAATAGTATCCTGCCTGTATGAGGCATTTAATGAATGATCGATTGCCGGAGTGAGCACTACAATGGCAAGCATTTCGCTATACGGCCACTGTAAGTCCTCTTGTACAAGTCTCTATGGAGGAGATTGTATCATGTTGCTTGCATTCTTAGTTTCTTAGCTTCTTTTTGGTCATTTGGGAATGTTCCGTCATGCAAATAAGCGATAATACGATTGCGCCAATCCCAAGTTAAGCTTACAAACCTTACCTCGATTTGGTCTAGTGATGAGTGAGGAGGTGGACTACACTTTTATCCCCGCTCGTGATGTTTTTGGTAGTTGCAATCAATTTGGCGAGGTTGTCCACTTCAGCATTCTGCGCACGCAGGATCTGGTCGAGCTGGCATTTGTCGAATTCGGGCAGCAGCTTACGGATCTCGGTCAGATACTTTTGCTACCTTTATTCTTTGATTTGGAAAGTCCTTGTGACTTGGTTGATTACGAGCTGGGAGTCACAGCGGAGTTTTAATAACTTCTCCCCACACTTGATTGCTAGCCTCAATCCCACAATTATGACCTCATACTCGGCCTCGTTGTTAGTCATATGTGGGCATCTTATGGACTGGAAAATTACTTCGCCTGTAGGGACCTCAAGCACGAGTACTAGTCCTGATCCGGAGGCGTTGGATGCGCTGTCGGTGTATAGGAACCTGAGATCTTGTGTTTGGAGAGAAGCTTGAATGGCTTCTTTCTCGACTTTAGGCATTATCTTTGCACTGAGGTCTGCGACGAAGTCGGCGAGCACTTGCAACTTTATTGTCGTTCGCGGTTGATATGTGATATCGTTCCCGCTTATCTCGATGGCCCACTTAGCCAGCCTCCCTGGTAGCTCGGTTTTATGAAAAATACCTCTTAGGGGAAAGGTGGTAACGGCCGGGATAGGGTGACACTGGAAATAGGTTCTAATCTGGTGAAGCTATGACTAGTGCCAATGAAGTTTCTCGAGGTGCGGGTACCTCGTCTCAGCATCGATGAGTGTTTTGCTAATGTAATAGATACGAGATTGTGTACCTTTGCTTTCTTGTATCAGGACTGCACTTACTGCTACTTCGGAGATGGCCAGGTAGATGAGGAGATGTTCCCCGGGTTCGGGCTTTGAAAGCAGAGTTGGTGATGGTAGATATGCCTCAATTCTTGCACAACTTGTACGCACTCGGGTGTCCACTCGAGCCCGTCGTCCTTTTTGAGCATGCCAAAAATATTTGTGACATCTGTTAGACGACCGCGAGATCAATCTTGATAAGGCGGACTTGTTTCTTGGTAGTCAGGAGCTCCGGTATCCCTTCGATAGCTTTGATTTGGTCTAGGTTGACCTCGATCTACTGTTGTGACACTAAGAAGCTCAAGAATTTCCCAGATGCTACGCCAAAGTGCACTTCTCCGGGTTTAGTTTCATTCCATACTGTTTTAGTATGTCAAAAACTTCCTTCAAATGGTCGATATGGTCCTCTACCTTTACGGACTTGACCAACATGTTGTCGATATAAACTTCCATAGTCTTGATGAGTTGATCTTTGAACATCCTCGTGACCAAACCTTTGATATGTATCCCCCCCCCCCCCCCCCCCCCCCCTCCCCCGTTCTTCAACCCAAATGGCATGACCCTATAACAATATGTCCCTTGGTGGGTAATGAACGTGTTTTTCTCCTGGTCATCTTCTTCCATAAGTATCTGGTTATAACCTAAGTATGCGTCCAAGAAACTTAACAACTCGTGCCCAACCATTGTGTCGATGAATTGGTCGATGTGTGGTAATGGGAACAAATCCTTCGGATATGCTTTGTTCAAGTCCATGAAATCCACGCACATATGCCATTTCCCATTTCACTTTTTGACCATCACTACGTTGGTGATCCATTTGGGTTACTTCGATTCCCTGATTGAGCCATTTTCTAATAGTTTCTCCACCTCCTCGCGGACGACATCATTGATGGAGGGATTGAATTTACGTCTGACCTGCCTTATTAGGGGGATAGAACTGGTCGACGTTTAATTTGTGTGGGGTGATATCCCTGAGGATGCCCGGCATATCTACACGGTTGAAGGCAAACAAATCTGCATTAGTTATTAAAAATTGACTGAATTTACCTGGCTCTTGGAGTTTGCAGCGAATGTAGGCCTTTTTTCTACAGTCATTTGGGTCTAATTTAACGGGGTCGAGGTCTTCTATAGTCGAGTCCGCAACTGCGACCATTTTGGGATCCATGATGACGTCCCTGATCTCTTCTTGTGTCGTCCTCGGCCCTGTTGATTGCTATGCCTCTTTTTCATTGTCTTTTTTCTATTGGATTGTCATGATGTCTAAGGTAATGTGGTAGCACTCTCGGGATGTACATTGTTCTATGTGTATGCTGAATATCCCCCAAGGTGTTGGGAATTTGATTACTTGGTATAGGCTAAAGGGTATGGCTCTCATGGGATGTATCCACAATCGTCCTACTATGGCGTTGTACACAGTGGCCTGGTCCATGATATGGAATGTCGTCTCCAATGTTACGCCGCCGGCCAAGACGGGGATTGTAATTTCTCTTGATGTTCGCTCAAATTCATTATTAAAACCAGTTAGCATGATGCACCGCGACACTATCTTGTCCTCGAGTCTCATCTAGGTGAGGTCTCGAGGATGGATAATACACGCTTCACTTCTGTCGCCCACCATGGTACGTTTGCCATTAGTATCTAAAACATGCAAAGTAATGACGAGGGCACCATTCTGAGGGAAATTCAAACCGTCGGCATCTGACTCGTCGAAGATAATGCTTTCTTCGAGCCGATCATACCATTCGCGGGTGATAGATCGCTTGAGCTTGTGAGTGGTGGTGAACATAACACCGTTTATGGAGGCATCGTCACTACTGTCAATGATCATGTTGATAGTACGAGATGGTGTAGACATGTAATTTTTGACTCTCCCCGAGATTTTATACGTTTTAGCGTTTAAATATTTAGTTTAGGTCTAATATCGCTATTTTAACTAGTTTTGACTTTTTTACTTTATTTTATCACAAATATTGAGAAATACAAAAAATAGTTTTATTTTTCTCTATTTAGCTAAGTTATTAGGTATTTTTAAAAAAAATTTATTTTAACCCATTCTTATTTTTTAATATAATTATCAAAAATATCAATATATATAGCTTCATGTCATAATGTAATTTGTTTTAATTAATTAGAAATGATTTCACAATTTTATAGTTATTTATTTATTCTGATTCTGTTGAGTTGCGCGATTTGTCATGTGTTTAATTGTTGGACGCTATATCCTGCTAGCTCATCTTATTTTTGGAGAATTTTATTTTTATTTGTATTTTTTTGTGTTTACATGGTTTGTTGTTTATGTTATTAGCAGCGAGGGCTTCATTGTTAAAAGGCAAGAATTCATTAAATAATTAGACCATTAGCTTATCTGGCAAGAGATGGACACGAAATAAAAACGTCATAAACTCGAGAGACCACAAAGGTCAAAAGCTCCCATTTTCCATGGTAGTTGCTGTATTCTGCTCACGTAGTGACCAATTTAATATTTTTATTTGCAATATCTACCATCATTAAACAATATTTCTCCTACTCTACTAAAAAGCATGCAATACAACTTTTATTTTATTTTCCCTCTTCTTTCTTTTGTCTTCATCTTCTCTTCACTTCGTTCATTGAGTTATAGATTAATATAGTCTTGCTTTCTTTGGCGTATTTTAGATTGGAAATCTGTTTCCAAATTATGAGAGGTTTGATAATATCATGTACTAGTAGCTGTTCCATGGGTTTAAATCTTTTTATCAGTATTGTGGGCACGGTTCCCGTGGCATAGTTAAGATACGTAACCCCAAAAATTCGAATGTACGCTGGCGTGACTCAACTATAATTTCTAACAATAATAAAGTAAGCATGTTGTAGATCACGGGTACGGTTCCCGTGGCGCGATTCACAATGTGCACAAAATGAATGAGTGCGCGACATCGAGACTTGTTCAAACAATTTCCTTAAATCACAGACCCCTTTTAATTAATCTCAAATGTAGGAAATCAACTTATGAACATTGTAGTTTGCTTTAGGAGCAATTAATAATAATAAATTATTGTGACTATGGGTACGGTTTCCGTGGCATAGTCATAAATACGTAACTCCAAAGTTCGAGTGCACGTTGGCGTGACTCGACCCACCCAACTTCAAATATTTAAGATAAACACGTTGTGAATCACGGGTGCGTTCCACGCGGCGTGATTTGTGATGCGTACTAAATAATTAAGAGCGGCTAAAAGGTAAAATGCATAATAGGTTCTAAAATGTAATTAATTAGATAATTAGGCCAATCAATAATAGTTAAGCGACCGTACTAAAACCACGAAACTTGGGAATGTCTAACACCTTCTAGTATTCCTTACCCGGTCTTCTGGTTTTCGCAGACTTTCAACAGAGACATTTCTTCCTCGATTTGGGATTTTAATAAACTGGTGACTTGGGACACCATAAATTATCCAAGTGGCGACTCTGAATAAAATAAATAATCCTATTTCGATTAACGTCACTTAAATTGGAAAAAACCCCGTATCCCCTTTGGGAAAAAAGAGGTGATGGCGGCTTCGGCAGACCTTGGTGTTTACGTCCTCTAGCGAAGTCATTCCTCCCCTTGTCAATTAACAGCTCTTTGAGGTGTCCCTGCCGCAACATGTTCACAATTTCTTGTCTTAGGGCGATGCAAATTTTTTCTGTTTTGTGCCCGCGTTCCGGGTAGAACTCGCAGAGGGCGTCAGATTTTCTAGTTCTCAAATCAGACCTCATCTTTGGCGGCCACTTTACCTTCGTTCCGAATTTCTCCAGAGCATTGACTATTTCTATAGGTGATACACAAAAATTATGAGCAGATAATAAGGGGGCATGCCTCTCTCATTCCGGTGAGTCTCTATCCTCGGCCTGGATGGGCCTCCTTCATAGTGGAGGGAAAGCGGGGGCCTGACATATGTCTGATGTCGTTCCATGTTGGTTCGTTAGACCGGGTGATCTCTCCTAATGTTGTCTCTTCATTCTTTTCTAGACTCGGCTTGTACCGAGAAGGGTTGATGGGTTGGTCCGTTGAGGCCGTCCTCATCTGCTCGGACTTCGACACAGTAAGAATTATGGATCTTGTTCCAAGTGATCAGAGGATATTTCATCGATCGGCTTAGCAATTTTCTAGTAGCTCTCGAACCATCTCTACTCAACCCATTCTGAAAAGTCCCAGCCGCCATCCCCTCGGACACGTTTGGTAGGGTTATCCTTACCCTATTGAATCGGGAGAGGAAGTCCCTCATTCCCACTCCCAAAGACTGCTTTGATGAAGAATATGTTGTTTGCTCTTGCTTTGTCTTTCCTGGCTCCAGCGTGCACTGTTACAAACTTATCGGTGATTTCGTCGAAGGTTTTTATGGAGCGGGCTGGTAGCTGTAAGTACCATGTCAATGCCCCTCCTGTAAGAGTTTCGCCAAATTTTTTCAGCAAAATAGAAGACATTTGTTCCTTGGTAAGGTCTTTGCCCTTCACGGTGATGACATAATTGGTCATGTGGTCTTCAGGATCACTCGCTCCGTCATATATTCTGAGATACAACGACATTTTGAAGGTCTTTGGTATGGCATGCGCGGCTGCTCCTTCACTGCACGACTGCTCTATGAACCAGTCAACGTCCCTCTTAGTCGATTGCTTAGGGGCGCCCGGTATCTTATCGACACGTTCTTGGTGTTCTTTCATTTGATCTATGAGTGTTTTATTTTTATTCTCCATTCCTCCATCCTTTTTAGTATAGCGACGATGGCGCTTTCGCCTGCACTATTAGTAATATTGTGAGTTATACCTGGTACTGGGGTCTGGTCGGTCACTTTGTTCATCTGCTCGTTGTGTTCTGCAGGCTCTTACGACCTCTGTAGTCGTACATGGAGGGGGCTTGTTGAGCACGCTTACTAGCATATTGGTCAGCCATGCTTCGACGAGATTTTTCACAACTGGTGGCGTCCCTTCTTCAGTGGACGTGGAGGTCCCTTTTCCATTGGATTTTGTTATGCTACAATGGGGAGGAGGCGAACCCTCGCGCTTAGGGGAGGCAGTGGGCGTCACGTCCTCGCATAGTATTTCACAGCTCTCGTTGATAGCATTTATGAGGTTTCTAGGGAGATTACCTGTTACCTTTGCCCTCTCTCCTTGGTTACCTGCCATGTGGGTTTTGTACATGCAAAGAAAGAGACATATGTTGGTTTGTCAGGTTAGTGACCCACGTTAGCTGCAGATGTAAAGAAAACTAAAGTTAACTAAGAAATCCCCAGACGACACCAAACTGTTTGACCAAAAATTTAGATATTGGTTCAACTAATTAGATTTATGCAAATAAGAGTTAATCTTAGTTAACAATAATATCTTAAAGACGATTATCGCCGCTGTGGTAAATAACTCGTATACTTATCCGGGTAGCAGTGAAGGTAAGAAATAATAACAATATTTAATGATCTAAAAAGATGGAATGTAGCATTAAATAGTGATAAACAACAACAAATGGCATTTATGTCGATATGACGTGTGAGTCACCCGAAAAGGATGAAATCAGTGGATGTTCTCTCTGACAATTGATGAATGATTGATAAGCCTTGAATACTCAGGTTGTTTTTGGATCCAGAGGAAATGTCGGACAAGAGTTTTAGTACAAAAGTTGTTTTTGTATGCTTGTAATAGGACCATATTCTTTCTATAAAGTCAAAGTGTATTTTACAAATGAATATTTCATGTCCCCTATCATTGTATCTCTTTCTATATATAGGGGTACATGTTCCTAGAAACCCTAGTAGTACATGTGCATAGAATATCCATTAGAATATTCTCTTTTATGTCTTATCTTAGAACTAGTCGTTATAACTCTATCTGAGATGCTCGTCCTCGACCTTGAGTTATGGTGACTCTTCGACCGCACCCTTCGTTGCTTCAAGGCTACTTCACCCCAAGGTCGGTCTTTGTGGGGACATCACTGATAGCACGTGGCAGTCGATGAAGGCTATAATAGTACTGACGTGACTTGCCCGTATCAAAGATATTTTTTTGACCCATACAATTTTGTTGCTACAATTCACTTTATAAGTTGTCTTTGTATCCATAATCTCATATGCATTGAACCACTCCATTTGTATTTAATAACCTTAAAATTTGGATGATAATTAGGTTCTTGTTTATTTCTATCACAAGATGCGATGATTGAATAGTGATCTTCAAATTCCAATTAATTTCCCTTCTATGATTTTACGTGCGGAATATTTGTATTTGTATAGATTAAACAAAAGGTAGAACGTCCATGTACAATGACATAATTCCGTATTCATTGAACCACTCATCTTAGCAATAGCATGCCCATATATATACCAATTAATAATAAATAAAAAAAGGAAATGGCCCATGCAGGTCTCGAACCTGCGACCTTCGCGTTATTAGCACGACGCTCTAACCAACTGAGCTAATAGGCCTTGTTGGGATAATGTAAGTCATTTGGAGTTTTAGCTCTTGAATTCAACACTAACTCCCCAATGAATTTCCCTAAGCCAAGAGCAAGAGTCATTGCATTAAAAAGAAGCAGCAACCTTGACAAGCAGACCGAAGAGCGCAAAAGGAGCAGAGAAGAATGGGCTATGATCACTTTCCAAGGTATACACATGTTGCGGTTGCCATTTTCTAATCATTGCATCTTGCTGCTCCACCTTCATCACTCCATCATACGTTGTTCTTATGTATATTCGAGGCACCTTCTCTGCTCCCTCGCCTTCTTCTTTGAATCGCGCGCTTTGTAACGCTTGAATTGGTCCGGGACGCAATAGCATTGCCGCTAATGTTGAATCCTAATTAAAACCAAATGAAAAAAAATTGACATATTGTTGGTTTCATTTACAATGCTGGTGAAGTGAAGCAATATTTACCTCAAGTGGGCTGTTGTGGTAAATAATTTTGCGTTGTAAATTTTTCTTAATAACTATACTGGTTGGAGGTTGATCAGATCCTGAACCGAACCCCATATCATATACATCAGCAAATTCTCCATAATCTGATAAATCGGGGACTCCCTGTTACCATAAGATTACTATATCGTCAAGTAAATTATAATTGAAGCTGAATAAAAGACATAGATTGACCAAAATTGCAAAAACATCAATTATTATCCTAAATAATGTATGAACCACTACAATTTAGGATAGATTAGGTGTTGCTTAAATAAATAAAGAGAGATTCCTTTCACCCAATCAAAGACTATAATAATTGGGCTAATTGCTTGCAGAAAAATATGGTTGCATAAGGAATTAAAGATTACTATTAAATTATGAATAATATGACATATACCGCAATAATGCCCTTTGGAGGAAGGAGAGGGTCAAGCGGACAAGGCCACAACAATCTAAAGCCCGGGCATGAAAGAGAGTTAAAACCAAAAATAAATACAGTATATTTGCAGTATAAAGTCTACTCTTAATATAAATAAAAAAATAAATTCGACTTTTAAATATATTTTTTAGAAAGTCATAATATGAAAAATGCCGAATCAACACAATTATTGGTTTTACCTTTTCAAAGTGATACTATCTCTGGTCATTTCATTTGTCTCTAATTTATTTTGCATATAACCTAAAGAAACATAATAGCCTTAATCATAAGAATATTTAAGTAAACTATATCTTTCTTTCTTTATTGAAAACAGTCAAATATTGATAACAAATTTCAATACTAGAGATGGAAGGTGTATTATATTTAAAATAAAGTTATTAACGGATATCGATTATCAGTAGCATTTCTTTGTCCTTTTTCAGGATGACGCAGCTTGTTACGTTTTGTTTCCCACAGACAAATTAAAGCTTATCTCACTGCAACTCCCTATCTTCTTTACTATCTCTGTCCATCTTCTTTGTTTTTACTCTTCGACGGAAAAATAGACATGTCCTTTAGGCTTTTACCTAAGAAAACAACCTTAATATGTAATAAGTACGATCTTAATACTATCAAAAAAATACATTTTAATTTCCATTTATGATGATAATATATATTAATATGATCATAGTTTAATTTAGTAAGGAAAGAGAGTGCTTACATCTTTAACATCTTGTGTAGTCACAAAACCAGTTCTCAACATGGTTGCTGCTATATACACTGCCACCTTTACTTTCTTTGGGAATTTATGAGTTGCATCTGTAACACTCAGTCCTCCAGCGCTATGTCCTACCAATATTACCTATACACAATAACATTATGCTTAATTAGGTCTTAATTTGACCACTAATTAAAGTATCACAAATATGCATGTAATCTTACAAGAAAAATATCTAAACTAAAAAGAAAATTATATATATCTATATTCTATAATGAGTGAGGAATGTTTTTTAGCACATAGTATGTATATGAAGAGTAGAGTACAAAATTCTGAATCTGTGAAAGAGAGTGGAGAAAGGACCTGTTCACTATGAGGCAAAGATGACAAAAAATCGATGAGAGGCTTGTTGTATTCATCAAAAGAAAGAATGGTGTTCGGGTCAGCTTGGTCGATTCCAGCACCTTTAAGGTCAAGACATGTGACTTTGTAGCCGGAATTCTCCATAAGAGACCTAATTTTGTACCAGCACCACCCTCCTCCCCCTATTCCATGTACTAGGACGAAATGGGCTCGTTGTTGTGGCTTCTCTATTTCCAACTTCATGTCTACAGATTCTTCTCCCATCTTGAAAATGGCTCGTTCTGTCTTTTCAGCTTTCCTTCTCTTTGTTATTCTTTCAGAGGCAGGAAGGTTCTAATTTATAGTTGGAATAGTTATTTTGCTGTTTGTCAATATATATATATATATATATATAGTTGAGATAGTCTCCAAATGTCATTAATACCATTCCAACATTATTTCCTGTCCTAGTGGAAATATTGCGGTTCCAAAATGAATGATGGAGCTTGACGTAAAATGTTCAATTTTGTACTTAATTATTTTATAATGGAATTCTGCATACTTAGAAGCTAGATTAAGACATTTAGTATATTAAATTAAAAAACCGTCTGCAAAAAGTCAAAATAAAAAATATTGGTTGACTTACAAATAATGGGATGGATTCAATGTTGGATAAACTTTATTGAATTTAGCACTTCTTATTGTTACGTTTGACCTTTTAAAGTGATATTAAAATACAAATGAAGGTATATACATATAGTTCTAAAATTGACTTTGCGCTCAAAATGAACATACGTATATTCACTTGATCAGGATGAGAATACGGAATACCTCTAATAATATGAAATCCTTTGCAGTCTTGTTTTAATGGGAGAGATAGAATACTTAGAAAATCTCGACAGTACAGAAAAGTGATAATTTTTTATAATGAAACAAAAAGTATTTACCATAAGACAAATTATTTTAAAAATATTTTAACTGTTGTGTATATATATATATATATATATATAAAATAGCTACACATCAAGTAAAATGAACTTGCAACAATAAGTAATTGTTCACAGCAAACCTAATAAAGTACTTAAAACTCTAAATTGTTAGTGTAATATGCTATAGTATATTTAAAAAATAAAAATAAGGATGCAAGTTAAATTCTTTTGAAGACGAGCAATTTTCGAGAATAGAGGGAATTTTTT
Source organism: Nicotiana undulata (assembly GCA_005239495.1). Classification (NCBI taxonomy): domain Eukaryota; kingdom Viridiplantae; phylum Streptophyta; class Magnoliopsida; order Solanales; family Solanaceae; genus Nicotiana; species Nicotiana undulata. Next base: position 25,326 of record ML279495.1, read on the forward strand.
TCATACTACTATTAAGCTCGCCAGCTAATTTATACATAATGAAAACAAATACATTATCATTTATGTCGAATCTGTATCGTTAACGGTATATATTCACCATGTCAGCTTGTTGACATTAATTTTTTTATACAAACCTGCAAATTATACAATACGTGCCAATCATTTAGAGCTAATTATTAATGATTAACTATGACTTAGTTTATGAAGAATCCAGCAAGCTGTTTTCTCCCAAAAAATAAGAGGAAAACGTTAGACTGACGTACTGTACGAATCTAGAAATTAGCAAATACATCTTTTCTTCAAAAAAGAAACATATAAGTACTTTAAAAAGTCAGTAGGGGAGCGGAGTAGCTGACTACCTTTGTCCTTGCCTTCAATCATATGGCCATCACAGCTAGGATGATAATTCATACTAATATAAATTCAAAAGTTAACATCTATTTGTCTAATTTATGTTACCAAAACCTAGGTTAGGAGGTCCAATACTCAATTTGATATTCATACAACTTGCACGATTTCTTAATGTAATCATCTAATTCCATTAATTTTCAATAGACATGTACAAATCAGAATTTCTCTAGTTAATATGCAATAATAATTAGGGTATGCGTGAAACCCTAAATATATATATCGTATTTTGGTAAAAATTAAAGAGTTACCGTAAAACTCATATGTTTATGCTCTAATTATGAGTTAATCTTATCTTTGCCAGATGGACAACTAAACTCTCATAAATTTGCAAGGAGGCAATTGTGCATCCCACCGTGATGGCAACTTGCACCAACTTGATGCATCTGCTAGTTAATCCCACATTTTTCTTAACTTGCACAAAACTAAAGCTAGTAACCGCGAAAATTACGTCTGAATTTGCACACTGAACATTTGCAGCATTCCCAAAGAAAGGTAGAGTGAGATGGTTGAGATCTATCCTTTACCTTTAACAAAAGATCTTATGCACTCTTTTAAAAGGTGTGGGCGTAAGACGAGTTATTTTACGTATGTTTCATCGAGGATCGACCGTAAGTCCCGTTGCACGGGTGTAAGCCTCATGAGTATTTAATTTTTAATATTTTATAAAATAATATAATTATAGTAAATATTAATAAATAGACAAAATTGCATAAAAATTGATAAATCTACTAATATGTGGAAAAAAAAAATATTCCTACTATATAGAAGCCGCTTGGGAAGCAGTTGGGCGTCGTCATGCCAGCTTACCGACCAAGGGCAATTTGGACAATACAATAACAACTGAACAATCTTATTGGTTTTCACAGTATTTTGTTTGTAACGACTTTATTTTTTACCTGTTTTATCCTTGGTTTGTTCATGGGCTACAATACATATTTTGATGACAGGTGGCATGTAATAATTATGCTCATACGTCACAAGACTCTTCCCGATGAAGCCACATTAATCACTGGGCCCCACAATTATCTTAAACATCTGAATTTCTTAAGGTTGTTAGTTTCCCTTTTTTCCTTAACTCAATATGATTACTTTAAATTTAAATGAAAGTGACGAAACTAAATTTCTTAAGTCCAAAATAAAGCTTTTACAATTAATAATTTATGATTAGTTTTGGATTAATAAAATGGACTAAGGAAGAGAATTATTTAATATACAAGAGATATAAAAGAGATAAAGAATAAAATATCAAACTTTTAATTGGCCTAATCTATATAAAGAATACCCTATTTCAACTTTGTAACTTTAAAGTTGTGTTGTGAAATTTTTAAAAGTAATACTGGAGAGTCTTAACAATAAATTTCATTTATGTTTGTTTCGTAATGTATCTTTTGTGTTTCTTCAATAACATATTAAACAGATGTTGAGGGTAAAAGGTATTTATTAGTTTTTTTTAATTAATGAATATTTAATTCATACATTACCTATCGAGATTTGTATTAAGGATTGTTAAATTTATCATATTTCTCCTTATGTGGATAATGATGAAAGATTATTAGGATTACAATTGTGAAAACATATTCTTGTAATTCAAGCACGTGACAAAAAATTCTTTAAAAACAGAGATTAAAATTGGCTCTCTTTTAGAGAAGTTTGTTTTTATTTCCTTACTTTTGCTTATTCTATTTTATCATAAATTAATTTAATATTTTAACGAACAGAAAAAAATAGATATACATACCTACTTCCATGAGTGTTTTTATTGTTGTAGCATTAAAAAGAGATTTTATTGTTCTAGAATGTAAAAATGCATAACAAAATTAAGTTTATCTAATTGCAGCAAAACAACAAGAAACCAAACTTATAGTCCAAGACAACAATAAAATAAAGAGAAATCTATGTGGTATGCCTACTAGAAATATCAGTTAACTTCATATATAATTAAAATATTTATTTTACCTTATACATCTACTATATTGCAAATTAGAATACTATAGTATATTTTATTTGCATATTGTATTTCAAATTAGAATATCACAATTTATTTTGTTTGAATATTATATTCTAAATTATAATAATATAGTATGTTTGATTTGAATATTGTATTTCAAATTAGAATATCGTAGTATATTTTGTTTGAATATTGTATTCCAAATCAGATTATTGTATTATATTTGATTTGAATATTGTATTACAAATTAGAATAATATAGTATGTCTCATTTGATATTATATATTTCAGATTAAAATATTATAATATGTTTAGTTTGAATACTATATTCTAAATTAAAAATTTATGGTATGTTCGATTTTGATTGTATCCCAAATAGAATATTATAGTATATTTCAGAATATGTGGAAAAATTTTTGGGGCTTCACCTGATCACTTTGCATCCGCTGATCAGAAAGAGAGAAAGGAAGAGGTTTTTTCTTTAGATAAAGCGGAAGCTCGTTCCTGGCCTCTTTGGCGACCCTAAAAGTTTCAATCGCCTCACTCTCTCCGCACTATAACTGGAAAAAAAGAGAACGGCGAAAAGCCAACCTGATATTTTTTATTCGTTTGACGAGGGAAGACCTTAAGTTAGCTTGTAATATTTTTGGACTATTTGACGTTATTTCAAAATTAAAATATATTATGAAAGTGAATCTTACAAATAAATATATATGAAACTTCCTCAAATCTTAAATTATTTGGCCCGTGCTAGCGCGGGCCAGTTGCGTCTAGTATATATATAGATACTCTTCATTCCCACGAAAAATTAGTCAAAACAATCTATTGTACGCTACTTAGAAGTACAAGTAACTTGAGTCGAAAAAAACAAAGTTTTCTATGTGGAGGAGCAAAAAAGATGACTAACCTACAATTTGAACTTGCTACTATGAAAGAGAATGAAGTTCTATTTGTACTTGTAAAAAGAAAATGAATATCCAGTGCTTTTGAGAAATATTAGCAGACTAGCGGACAAAATAAACAATTGGAAAAGACCATAAATTAGGGCTTCAACCAATAAAAAAAGGCCTTGACTTTTAAATTTAATACATTTCAGTTCCTTTTTAATTTTTTTAGTAATAACAAGCTCACTTTTGAGAATTTGGATATTATATGAAGGACTGTCACGACCCCAAAACTACCCTGGCCCTGATGGCGCATATCGCGATACTAGGCTAGACAAATCAATACTTAAGCATAAAGAACCTTTCGTTCAAATCATTTCAAAACTGATATTTCATAAAAAAAAATTGTTTAAACTTTTCAAAACAGACAAGGATATACCAAACATTAAATACAACCCCAAAATTCTGGAGTCACTAGTCATGAGCATCTAAAGAAAAATACAAGTCTAGAAAAGAAATAAGCGCTATAAAAGTAAGAAGGAGGAGGCAAGGCTGTGGACGCCGTGCAGCTACCTCGCAAATCTCCGTAAAACTCTTAGACAGAATAATCAACTCTCACTCTGATGCCCTAGCACCTGAATCTACACACAAGGTGCAGGAGTAATGTGAGTACACCGACTCAGTAAGTAATAAAAGTAAATAAGGTTTGAGCAGTAAGAAAATACATAAATACACGTCATAATTCACAGTAAGTACAACCTCCCTTCCAACAATATATATGTCAAATCATCACACTTAAGCGATTTCAGTAAAAAATCATTTGAGAAAATATTTTCCAACAATTTCAATAAAAATTCAAGAAGTTTAGTGTAAAGATGATCAAAATCATAAATAGCCTCTCGACAAAACATGTATCATAAATCGTCCCTCAGGCATAACATCATTCAAAATCAGTCCCTCAGGCATAACATCATTCAAAATCAGTCCCTCAGCATACCTCACAATCACTCATAGTCAATAGATGAGCGAGTAACTGTTCGCTGCTTTTTAGAACACCAACTTATAGCATTGGACCCAAGAAGAATGACATCAGCTGAAGTTGAGTGTCTTGAATCAAGCATTCCCCCAATCGGTGTTAGAGTAAGCTTGAAGTATGGTAGTGGATGATGGCCTTATGAGAAGTCCATAGGTGAGTATTTCTTTGAGGTATCCGAGCAAGCGCTTAACTGCTTGCCAATGTCAAATCGATGAAGCATGCTGGAATTAAGCAAGCTTGTTGATGGTAAAGCAAATATCTGGCCTTGTAAAACTAAGATACTGAAGAGAGCCAATGACTAGTCGATACAGCTTCACATATGTTGAATATGTTCCTTCATTAATGCCTAGATGTTCACTGGTAGACACTGGAGTAGCAACATCATTTGATTCCAACACATGAAATTTATCTAATAGCCCAACAATGTAATTGCTTTGAGTAACTAAGAAACCATCTGAATGTGGAATGACTTTGACACCAAGAAAAAAAATGCAAAGATCCAAGATCTTTGATAGAGAACCTGCTGCCCAACAACTTGATGGTGTGGTCGACATGCTTGATTGACGAACCGGTGACAACAATATCATCGACATACACCATAACAAAGACAAGGATATTGTGTTGAACTAAATTCTTGGAGAAAAAAGAATTTTCTTCTTGATCCCGCTTACTAGATTTCTCGTTTGTTAATTTCCTGTCTTGGTGGGAGGGAGATAAGGATATCTCGTCTTAACAATGAATCAATCAATTGGTATTTTTCACGAAAAACAGACATGAGATAAGAATCCAGTGTTTCACTAAGATTTTGAATAGCAAACAAATAGTGAGTTATCCGAGTAAGTTTTGCTGAAACCACATGAAAAAGAAAGTTTTAGAGCTCTTTATACCAAGCTCTTGCTCTTGGAGCTTGGCGAAATCCATAAATAGATTTATAAAGTCTGCATACATATTAGGATAAACCAAATCAACGAATCCCGGAGGTTATTGCATATACACTTTTTCATGCAAAGTGCCTTGGAGAAAAGGCATTATTGACATCTAGTTTTCATGTAGCATTTGGGACAACTGAGTGGAATCACAAAAAAAAAAAAAAAAAAAGGATAGAAAATGAGAACATTATATAAATATTAATAAGTAATCTATTATTTTAACATAGTTAAGTTTCCATATAACATCATTCAATAATTAATAAAGTTCAACTTTAGTGACATCACTTATTATAAGTCAAGTTTGTGGGCGACTTATTCTTTTTAAAATTACGAGGTATTTTTTTTAATATTAATATATAACATAACTAAGTGTAATAAAAATAAAGAAAAAGATATAAGTAAAAGATATAATATGAGAAATCATATAGAAACACGTCAAGTAAATGTTGAATAATGAGAAATAAGGAAAAAAACAAATAATTTAAAAAGTAACATTTGAAAAAAAAGATTTAAAAATTAAAAAGAAATAGAAAGTAAATTTTAAAAAACATGAGATTCAAAAATTACCTGGTAAGTAGATTATGTAATTACACCATGTAATGTAATTACCAGCAATTCTGACTCCCCTCGAGAATTGCAGAGTGTTAGTACACCTCCTCAATTACCAAATTACATGTTGATCAAGTAATTACATGGTCAAATATGTCAAAACTGTGTAATTATATCCAATTATATGGTGACTTTAATTTCCGGACAGGCCCTCAATTTCAATTTTCACAACAATTCTTTAGATATTAGTCATGGCATGAATTTTATGGTTTTTACACGATGCAACTTACAAAACATACTATAGATATTCAATTGGGAAGTCGGAACAATCCTAAATAACAAAATAGTGGCAACTTTTATGTGTCCGTATTCAGCCTTTTATTGTGTTGGAACAATCTATGGTTCGAGTTGTGTCTTCAACTCCAAGATCTCTACCACCGGCCTTTATAGCCTGTTTGGTCAAGTTTTTCTTAGGGCCAAAAGTATTTTTTTTGGTCAAAAGTACTTTTGGCCAAAAATTAAGGTGTTTGACCAAGCTTTTGGATGGAAAAAAAATGCTTTCGAGGAGAAGCAGAAGCAGTTTTGAAAAAGCAGAAAAAAATAGCTTCTCTTCAAAAACACTTTTCTGAGAAGTACTTTTGAGAAAAATACACTTAGAATCAGTTTTCAAAAGCTTGGCCAAACACTAATTACTGCTTAAAAGTACTTTTCAAATTAATTAACCAAACACAAACTACTTCTCACCAAAAACACTTTTTTTAAAAATACTTTTAAAAAAAGCACTTCTCAAAATAAGCTGATTTTAGAAGCTTGGTCAAACGGGCTATTAGATTCACCTGTTTTTATTAACTTTAAAAAGGGTCTTGTTCTGATCGCTCTTCTACGAAAGATAAGTAGATTGATCACTTTCTAGCGGATTTATATATCAAAAGGAAACCATTAAAAAGCAATAATTGCGAGGAAAAGCAAAATCTTTGGGGCCAGTGAAAGAGAAAATGTGAATGTTTACCTTTTTAGCAAACAAATCCTTTGGCTGCCAAAAGAGTATCACTTTAGAAACCCAAGCACCCATCATTGTCCCCTCGCAAATAGTACATGAAATTAAGAGTAATTGAACCAACACGAATCAACACGAGTAAAGAACGAGAGAGCGGATCCAAAATTTAAATTTTATAAGTTCAGCTTTCAAAATATTTAATATTGAGCTCATTTATTTTTAAATTTATAAGTTTGTAACTACCATTTGTGGCAATTTTGGTGAATTTTTAAACACAAATTTGTGAATCGCGTCAAAAGTATTGGATTCAGATGAGTACGTCGCTGGTATTCTATTTCCGCCCCCGTAAAGAATATAAATTATGTATACTAGTAACATAAGAATTTTTTAAACTTTTAGTGTAATTTCACTTTTTGGTATGTAATCCGGGTGGAGCTAGCCCTCGGTTTATGTGTTCGGCCGAATTCAGAAGCTTTTGTGTAGACTCTGTATTTATCTTGTGTAATTCATGTAATATGAATAAATTATTGTTTTATAACTCATAAGCGTCAAATTCTAACTCTACCGGTCGTATGTAACATGTATTTTTCGAGTCCGGAACCAAAATATTATGTTTTTGGACTAAAAGAACCAAAATAGTTGTAAAAAAAAAGAAGACGAAACTATATATAGCGCCCAAGTACTGGGCGCTATACATTAACGCCGTTAATATATAGCGTTGTCACGACCCGAAATCCCACCTTCGGGCCGTGACGGCGTCTAACGTTGAACCCGCTAGACAAATCAACGCATACAAGTAGTCTAACAGTTACAACCCAATTTTAGCAGAAATAACGAAAAGTAATACTCAAACTTTAACGGCAGAAGTAGATAAATATCTCAAAATGTTAAGTGCAATATTTAATACAAACGTCTCGTAAAGCCCCAAAACCGGGAGTCACAGCTCACGAACTCTCTAGAGAGTACTAAATACAAGGTTTGAACGAAGATACATAATTGTCTTTGAAACTAGAGAAAAGATAAGACAACATATAATCCGAGAAGAGAAGAGACACCAAGGCCCACGAACGCCAGCGGGTATACCTTGAAGCTCTGTGTGGACTGAAGGTGACTCCCTCAGCGCTGTCCACTGGGTCCGGATGCGGGATCTGCACAACATCAAGAAGTGCAGTGTAGCATCAGTACAACGGACCCCATGTACTGAGTAAGTGCCGGGCCTAACCTCGGCCGAAGTAGTGACGAGGCTAGCCTTGACAACAATCGATAACCTGTCCTATTCTACAACACATAACATGGAAAAGAGCAGGAAGTAGCAGATAAGCATGGGATACGGGAGCAGATAACGGGGAAAACAATTGAGATAAAGCAGTTATTTAGGCATATAGAAGTAAGCAAGGAAGGCAATTTAACACAATAGCTAACGAAACAAGTATAAATACCAGAAATATAAATAACGGCACGGCATCACCCTTCGTGCTTTTACTCTCTTCCTCACAATGCGATGTATAATGTGAAATAGTATAAATCATGGCACGACATTAACCTTCGTATATAATCAATGTAAATCATGGCACGACATTAACCTTCGTGCTTATAATCAATGTAAATCATGGCACGACATTAACCTTTGTGCTTATAATCAATGTAAATGATGGCACGACATCACCCTTCGTGCTTTACACTTTTCCTCACTGTGCAATGACAATTATCAATGGTAAGGAATGCATCATAGTGGAAATATAGTTTAAAATCACTTGGCAAAGGAGAAAGCATAAGTCAATATCACAATAATTGCCCGGCAAGGGTCTCAGCTATAACCAATCTCTTCAATATATATCCGTAACAAACGGGTTCTCAACTGAGACAACACATCATGAGTTCATCAACCAAGTCTCTCCAACCATAAACAACTCCCAAGTAGAGACATTTTCATAACATAATGGTATCATGGAAGTAGCAACAAGGTTTCTATCAGAAATAGACTCACGGGCATGCTTGACACACAATGCATAGGTGCTCGTCATTTTACCTATGCATTGAACAGGATAAACACTTAGCACATAGCATACAATACCTATTCCCTCACCAAAGTTAGGCAAGACACTTACCTCGGGTCCAAAATATAGCAATCAACCCTCTAACACCGCCTTTCCTTTTGAATTCAACTCCGGAACAACAATATCTAGACATAATTAACTTAAGTATATCAATAATGAATCAATAACACAATCCCATAGCCTAAATACACAATTCCTAGCATTCTTCCAAAAATTCCAAAATTCGACCCCGGGCCCGCTTGGTCCAAACATGAGGCTCGGATCAAAACCCGATCACCCATACCCCCATGCGTTCAAATATATAATTCATTTTGAAATTCGACCCCAAATTGAGGTTGAATTACCCCAAATTCCCAAAAACCTAACTCTACCCAAAACCCCTAATTTTCTACTTGATTTTAGGAATTTAGGCATAGATTCTAGTGGTTAGGGACGAAAATGGAAGGAGAATACAGTTAGGATTGATTACCTCCGAGGATGTAGTGATGGAGCTCTTCAAAAATGGCTAAGGGGCTGTGGAGAAGAAGAAGATGGTGAAAAATATGAAGAATCCCGTAATGGGTCTGTTTTCTGGGTATTAAAAAAATAGCTGGGAAGAATTACTCTATGCTTTCGCGGCCCCTTGACCGCGTTCGTACAGGGTTGACCTGACTGACCCATGCGTTCGCGAGCCAAGGGCCGCGTTCGCACAGGTCTATCACCCACCAGCCCCCAGATCCTCAATTAACTCAGTGCGGACGCACCCCCCCTGACCGCGTTCGCACTGCCCCACCTCACTTACACTCCGCGTTCACACCTGCTGTGGTGCGTTCGCATGGCTTATACCCCATTACCCTCCGCGTTCGCACCTCAGTGGGTGCGTTCGCATAGAACAAATTGCCCAGATCCCCCCAGACCCAACTTTACTCTATGCGTTCGCATCCCCCTGGGTGCGTTCGCATAGAGTAAATACCTGGACACCAGCAACTTGAAGAAAAACCAGATTTTTACACTTTAACTCACCCCGTTAGCTACCCGAAACTCACCCGAGCCCTCGGGTCTCAAAACCAAAAACACACACGACTCCCAAAACATCCTACAGACTTATTCAAGCATTTAAATCACCAAGATATCATCAAAATCATCGAATTAAACCTCAAAACTCTTAGAATTTTCTTAAAACTTCATAAAGCTTAATTTTTCCAATTTTGATCCGAAACACGTCATTTCAAGTCTGTTTTACACCAAATTTCACAGATAAGTCACATAACATATATTAAACTTGTTCCGGGTTCCGGAACCATAATACGGGCCCAGTAACACGGTTTTCTCATCAACGTTCATTTTCAAAAACCTTTATTATTTTTTCAAAAAACTATTTTCTTTAAAAATTCCTTTCTCGGCCTTGGGGCCTCGGAATTCGATTCCGGGCATACGCCCAAGTCCCATATTTATCTACGGACCCTCTGGGACCGTCAAATCCCTGGTACGGGTCCGTTTACCAAGAATGTTGACCAAAGTCAACTTTAACCCATTAATTATTGGAAATTCAGTTTTTTCATCAAGTTTTCACATCAAAGCTTCTTGGCTACACGCCCGGTCTGCGCACGCATATCGAGGTGAGATTATCGGAGGCTTTCGGGGCCTCGGAACATAGATTTAGCTAAATTAACTTAGGATGACCTTTTGGGTCATCACAATCTCCACCTCTAAAGCAAACGTTCGTCCTCGAACGGACATAGAAAAGTACCTGAGTCTAAGAAAAGATGGGGATAATGACTCCTCATATCGGACCCGGACTCCCAAGTAGCTGCCTCGGCAAGCTGACCTCTCCATTGAACACGGACCGAAGGATAACTCTTCGACCTCAACTGACGAACCTGCCTAGCTAATATGGCTACCGGCTCCTCCTCATAAGTCAGATCCTTGTCCAANNAGCATAACGCTTTTGCCTGGACTGAGCTGTACGGAGTCTATCTTGAATAATTTTCACCTTGTCCAAGGCATCCTGGACTAACTCAGAACCCAACAATCTAGCCTCTCCAGGCTCGAACCATCCTACTGGAGACCGGCATCGCCTACCATACAACGCCTCATAAGGAGCCATCTGGATGCTCGACTGGTAACTGTTGTTGTAGGCAAACTCCGCTAAGGGCAAGAACTGATCCCATGATCCACCAAAGTCGATGACACACGCTCGCAACATATCCTCCAAAATCTGAATAGTATCTCGGACTGTCCGTCCGTATGAGGATGAAATGCTGTTCTCAACTCAATCTGTGTGCCCAACTCTCGCTGAAATACTCTCCAGAAATGGGAGGTAAACTGAGCACCTTGGCCTGATATAATGGATAGGGGCACACCATGCAATCTGACAATCTCTCTCATATATATCTTTGCAAACTTCTTCGCTGAATATGAAACCGACACAGGAATGAAGTGTGCTGACTTGGTCAGCCTATCCACAATAACCCACACTGCATCAACCATCCTCTGAGTCCGTGGAAGCCCAACTACAAAATCCATCGTGATACGCTCCCACTTCCACTCGGGAAGGTGAATCTGCTGCATCAAACCACCGGGTCTCTGGTGCTCATACTTAACCTGCTGACAATTCAGGCACCGAGCTACATACACTACAATATCCTTCTTCATCCTCCGCCACCAATAATGCTGCCGCAAGTCCTGGTACATCTTTGCGGCGCCCGGATGAATGGAATACCGGGAACTATGGGCCTCCTGTAGTATCAAATCACGAATACCATCAACATCAGGTATACAAATACGGCCCTGCATCCGCAGAACTCCCTCATCATCAACCGTAACATGCTTGGCACCTCCGTGCCGGACTATATCTCTAAGAACACATAGATGACGATCATCACACTGCTTGGCCCGAATACGGTCATACAATGAAGAACGGGCCATAATATGGGCCAAAACACTACCAGTCTCAGAAACCTCCAATCTCACATCGGTTGGCTAAAGCCTGAACATCCAAAGCAAGAGGTCGCTACCCGACTGATAAATAAGCTAGACTGCCAATACTGACTAACTTCCGGCTCAAAGCATCGGCCACCACATTGGCCTTCCCCGGATGATAAAGAATGGTCATATCATAATCCTTCAGCAACTCTAACCATCTCCTCTATCTCATGTTCAACTCCTTTTGCTTAAACAAGTACTGCAAGCTCTTGTGATCAGTGAATACCTCACACGGTACTCCATACAAATAGTGCCTCCAAATCTTCAAGGCATGAACAATAGCTGCAAGCTCCAAATCATGGACTGGATAGTTCTT
>MDKH01158393.1:0-23803 GCA_005239495.1 Nicotiana undulata
GACATCAACTAGCATCAATAAGATCTGACCATGGCACTGAATTTGAGAATGCAAAGTTTGTTGTGTTCTGTGATGAACATGGTATCAATAACAACTTTTCTGCCCCTAGAACCCCACAACAAAATGGGGTTGTGGAAAGAAAGAATAGAACTCTTGAAGACATGGCAAGAACCATGCTTCTTTCTAGAAAACTACCACATAACTTCTGGGCAGAAGCAATAAATATTGCTTGCTATATAATCAATAGATGTATGACCAGGCCACTGGTAGAGAAGGCTCCTTGTGAATTACTTAAAGGGAGAAAGCCCAACATATCCCATCTTAGGGCTTTCAGATGCAAATGCTTTGCGCACAATAATGGCAAAGATTCCCTAGGTAAATTTGATCCCAGAAGTGATGAGGGAGTATTATTGGTATATTCATCACATAACAAAGCCTATAAAGTGTACAATAAAAGAACTATGTGTGTGGAAGAAAGTGTGCATGTTGTCTTTGATGAAACTAACACTCTTTCTGAGAGACAGGAACCAGAAGATGAGGAGCTTGGACTAGTGAGAAGCAGTGAACACATTGACGCAGCCATGGAAGATGGAACAGGTGATGGACCAGGTCCATCTAACCCAAGCAACACGACAGGGGGAACTCAACATCTGAATCTTGGCCCTGATCCTGTTCCACAACACCAAGACACCATAAAATCATCCAGAAATGAAAAATTGGTGCTCAAACCACACAGATATCAAAGTTCTCATCCTCTTGAGAACATCATAACAGATTTATCATCCGGAATCAAAATAAGAGCCTACTTGAAAAATCTGTGTGCGTTTGATGCCTTCCTATCCTTAATCGAACCAAAGAACATTGGTGAAGCCCTACAAGATGCTGATTGGGTAAATGCCATGCAAGAAGAGCTGAATCAGTTAGAAAGAAGTCAAGTATGGCACTTGGTACCCAGGCCACTAGACAGATCAGTGATTGGCACAAAGTGGGTCTTCAGGAACAAGCTCGATGAGGATGGAACTGTTACAAGAAACAAGGTCAGACTGGTTGTTCAAGGGTATAGTCAAGAAGAAGGAATCGACTATGATGAGACCTTTTCCCCTGTGTCAAGACTGGAGGCAATCAGACTTCTTATAGCATTTGTTGCACATATGGAATTCACTCTCCATTAGATGGATGTTAAGAGTGCCTCTCTCAATGGCTATTTGAAGGATGATGTATTTGTCAAACAGCTTTCAGGTTTTGAAAGCAAGGAGTCACCTGACCATGTATACAAACTTGACAAGGCTCTCTATGGACTCAAACAAGTACCTAGAGCATGGTATGAACGGCTATCAAAATTCCTGCTAGAACATGGGTATAAACGAGGAAAAATTGACAGCACCTTGTTCTTAAAGGAAAAGGGTAAATAACTCCTGGTTGTACAAATATATGTGGATGATATTATATTTGGGTCAACTTCTGAAAAACTGAGTAAGGAATTTGCTACACTTATGGGGAGCGAGTTTGAGATGAGTATGATGGGTGAGCTAAACTTCTTCTTAGGCCTGCAAATCAAGCAAAACCTCAATGGAACAATGATCCATCAACAAAGTATGTGAAAGAACTGCCGAAGAAGTTTAAAATGGAGGACTCAAAGGAAATAGACATCCCCATAGCCACAGCCACGAAATTGGATGTGGATGAACCTGGTTCATTTGTTGATCAGAATCTATACAGAGAGATGATTGGGTCTCTATTATATATCACTGCCAGTAGACCTGATATTGTGTTCAGTGTAGGGCAGTGCGCTAGGTTTCAGGCAAATCCAAAGGAATCCCACCTAACTGCAGCGAAGAGAATTTTGAGATATCTGAAAGGCACCACTGATTTGTGCCTTTGGTATCCTAAAGGTAGTAATTTTGACCTTATAGGATATGCTGATGCTGATTATGCAGGTTTCCTGATTGACAGGAAAAGTACCTCAAGCATGGCTCACTTTTTGGGCTCCTACCTTGTGTCTTGGGCCACCAAGAAACAAAATTCAGTAGCTCTGTCTACTATTGAGGCTGAATATGTGGCTGCAGCCTCATGTTGTACTCAGTTGTTGTGGATTAAGCAACAATTCATGGACTTTGGTATAGATGTGGGATGCATTCCTATTTTCTGTGATAACACTAGTGCAATTAGTATGACCAAGAACCCGGTTCATCATAAGAGAACTAAGAACATAGATGTTAGGCACTATTTCCTAAGGGATAACTATGAAAAAGGAATGATCTCAATCAAATTTTGTGCTACTAACAAGAAAATTGCAGATATCTTCACTAAAGCACTGAGTTGGGAGCATTTTGAGAGAAACAGGCTTGAATTAGGGATGATTAAGATCACCTAATTGGAAAAACAAAAATGAAAAAAAACCTGAAAAATGAAGAAAAATAAATTGGCTAGAAATTTTAACTTAGGTACTTAACCAGACTAATCATTACTCAATATCATGTCTTTATTTTCATACTCTCTTGCCATGTATTAATATGATTCCCTTGGTTCTAATGATGTTTATCTATCTTTGTAAATTGAGGCAAATTAAAGATTTTAACAAGATGAACCTGGTTCATCCATGCTGGTTCATCTGACTAAGAAGGTACGTACTCATCTCCATATACTTATTAAATTAATTACAGTCATACATGAGCAGGACTCTATCTACATTTGGTTCAATTCAAATTCCTAGTACTTATCCAAATTGAACCAGTTTCAAGAAGTCCCATCTCTACTTAATTAACCTAGTTTTTAGGGGGTTTGTAACGGTCTAATCAATGTCAGTCCTGCATCGATTAGACTTCCACTTGAGTAAATACTTTGCCCATCGTAAAATTCTCAGCCACATCTTATAAAAGGGTCATCATTACTCCCCTCTTCATACCTAAACTGTCGAACCAAGTTCATCTCACTTCTCTCAAACCAAAACTGATCAACCTTTCGCCTCTTCTAAAACGTTCATAACAATGTCGTCTCCACATCCTGCCTCTTCATCACAAAATCGTGATTATGATGGAGGACTTTATGAGTCTGATTCTAATTCTCCATCCGTGTATAACTCTCAATCTCTAGAGATATCCTTAACCCCTGAAAATCCCTCAGTTCTTGAACCCACACCTAATCCTAACCCAGCCCTCAAGGCTCGTTGAGTGAAAGTTCTTGCCAGAAAAATTGTTGCCTCTGGGTCTCGTACAAGATTCTTGGAGGAAATTCTACAGGCTTAACATGAGAATGAGTCTGAATCATCAAGTGAATCTTTCAAATCAGCAAATGAGGATGAAGCACCTGGTTCATCCAATTCTCAGCAAGGAAATCTTGAGGTTAGTTCTGAACCTGCTACTACTAAGAACAGGTTTGTGTTGGTTGGGTCCATTGTTGATGTTGCAGTACCAGACATGCGTAGAAAATTAGGAAGAGAAAAGATTCTTGAGAGTGAGGGAGACAGAGGTTTTGTAAGGGGACCTGGGGAGGACGGCACCCCCTTGGCTATTTGTGGTCCCGTTCCTGAGCATGTTGGAGAAAATGTCACAGATTTAGGGGGAAATATTGCCGAGGAAGCAGCAGGGGGGTTGGAGAGCTTGAGACAGGGTATAGATGAACCTATTTCATCTATAGAGTAAACACTAGCGGAGATGCTACAGAGGCTGGGAGACTTATACAATCCCAAAAAGAGAAGATCTCTCAAGTCCAGAAAAGCTAAATCACCTGTTTCTTCCAAGAAACAAAAAGCTCAAGTGTCTGCTGATGCTCCTGCCCCAAAGGTGCGTGCTACTAGGAGTGTTGTACAACGACAAGAAGAAGAATTAGAAAAGTCTCTAAGAGAGAGCAGGAAAAAGAAAGTTGCAAAGGGAAAAGCCAAAGTAAGAGAGCCTGTTGAGGCTGTTGATGTGGATGATGAATCGTTGGACCTGGTCCAACATGAGGAGCCGCTTGCTCCTGTTGTGGTCAAGACACCCAAACCCAAAAAGGCTAAGGCTTCTTCAAAGAAGTCAGTTGTTGTGTCTGCCACACCCTCAAGAACTTCTAAAAGGTCCAGGTCCAAGGCAAAGAAAGTGTCAGTTGTTGAAGAAGAAGATAGAGAGTAGAGTGGAGGAGATGAGAAAGACGTTGGTGAGGAAACTGATAGAGTCACAATGTTCAGCAAGAGGACAATTCTAAAGGGAAAGTTATTGAAAGATCTCGAGGAACCTGGGATGCGATACCTACTGGACACACTGGATGTGCAGGGGTTGAAGGACATGGTCCTTTGCATAGAAGGAAGGCTGGCAAGAAAAGAACTGGTGGAGTTCATGGGTAATGCAATCGTGAAAGATGGCAGGGTTACTTCCACAGTCAAGGGCATACATATCACTTTTGATGCAAAGGAACTAGGTGAGATTCTGAACATACCTGCTGAAGTCTACGATGATTACACTAGGCAAAAATGGCCTAGTATTGATGGAATGGCCTCAACTCTCAACATCACCAGATTCTTTTGTGAGAATGAGGAGGAGGTTGAGCCCAGAACGGTGTTCAAGGCTGAAATGCGTCCCCAGCATAAGCTATTCTTTGAATTTGTCATCAATTCTTGCTACCCAGGCAAGAAAGAAGGCACATCGCCAATTACATGGACCTCACCTTGATGGAGTGTTTGTATAGGGGAAAGCATATCAATTGGCCAGCTTTCATCATTAAACTCTTGGACAGAGTTGTGAATGGAACCAAAGTACATGCTATTCCTTATGGATTTATTCTGACAACTGTGCTTGCTCACTTTGAGGTTCCTGTGAAGAAAGCTGAGATGGCTAATGCTAAGGATTATTTTGGGAAGAACACTTTGCTGACTTGTGATTATACTGTCAATGTTCCGGATGATGAACCTGGTTCATCTAGGAAGAAGCCTGTCAATAGCAAAGTAAGGTCATTGGTGCAGGAAGGAGAGATGAAGGATGAGGAGATCCTTAGATTGAAATCTCGCCTTCATGAGGTGGAAGCTGAGCGGGATGCTCTCAGAGTTGAACTAGCAAAAGAGAAGGAGAAAAATGAAGGTGTACTTCACCAAATGCTGTCTCTCCTTCAAGCCAAGAACCCAACCTCATCTGCACCTATCCAACCTTAGGATGTCCTGAGCCACCAAAACCCCATCTATGACCCAGTCCAGGATTTGTTATGTTTCTCTTTTTACTCTGTTTTGCTCATGGTTATGGTTGTTTTTTGTTTTTGACTGTATGGTGTTAGAATTACGATCCTATCAATGAATTTTGGTGTTTTGTTATTGACTTGTCTCAATTTCTTATTTAGCTTATATTTATTGGTTTCTTATGATGATTTCTCTTGTTTTGCACCTGCAGTTGCCTCAAATGGCCATGAGTAATTGTTAATAACTTTGGTAAGTTTATCATTGAACCTTTTCGATGATGCCAAAAGGGGGAAGAAATGTGCTTTTTAAATTTCAAACGGTTGTGATATTTATAACCTAATGAACTGGTTTCTTTATGATAAATGCTTAAAACCATACAAAGTGTTTGAATATTGTACAGGGTTAAGCACAGGGTTTGTCATCATCAAAAAGGGGGAATTTGTTGACCCAAGTCACTGCATGGTTTTGAAGATTGACAAAGGTCTACCAAGTTGAACCAGGTCCATCAGGCTATCATAGTGAAACAGACTCATTGACACGCGAAGAGTCCATGCGTAGGAGATACCATGTTATGTGAATTATCTGGGAACTAAGAGGTTGTTTCCTAAAGCGAAAAGGTTGCAAATTGATAAGAGGTTAGAGTTCGAATTCAGCAAGGATAGTAATAAAGGAAGGAAGTTGAGTTTAATACAAACTCTTCCACCAAGGAAGAGTTGCATCGGAATTAAACAAGAACATCTCAACTTCTCGCCCTATATAATGTTGAAGTATTCCTACTGAATAATTGATCGCACAAAGGCAGAAGTAGAACAAGAATTAAAAGCAAAATTCCCAAAGATATTTTGCAAGAAGAATCCTTGTGCGACACAAAGGATATTGACCAGCTAGAAGAACCAATTTCATCTGTTTATTTATTGAGTCTAGTTTGTTGTAGTAAGTGAATTAATATTGTATCTTTCAGCTTTATTAGAAGCAATTGTAATAGGTACACATTGTTCAAGTTAGAGTTAACTTGAAGCTTGTTGCAATTAGCTAGAGGCTAGGTTGCTACAAAGGGATTAGAGTTAGTCCTAGGTTTACAAAAGAGTTTATTTTGTAAATGCTGTTTGGCTCAGAGTTGTAGTGAAGAGTTTGTGAAAATCCTACTAAGGAGTAGGTCGTGGTTTTTTCACCTTTTGAGCCAGATGTTTTCCACGTAAAAATCTCCGTATTTTTACTTTACTGCATTTATTATTCCGCAACAGTAGAAGTTGGAACACCAATAAGAACCAAGTTCTTCTACTAAGACAGCACTCGAAAAATTAGACATCACACAAATCACCCCTCCTCTTATGTGGTATTGAAGCATAAAACATCACGCCGCAATCTGTCCGACTGGGTCAACACATCTTCGCCATTATTATTGTTGTTCTTGTCATTCAGATATGCCATGTTTGTTTCAATGTGTTCAATGAGTGGTTGTTGCTTTCTTTTTCGGTTGGCCCTGTTCAAGGCCTTGAAAACTTTTTCAGGGTCTGGTAAGGCGCAAAATACTTCACCAGTTCTTGATGCGTTTCTAGGCATGCACCTGTACAACCGATTCAGCAAACGTAAGAGATTTAATATATGAATGAAATCAAAGAAAATTGACTACACTTAAGAATTTTGTATTTTCCTCCAACTACAATTGATAATACCGTAATATCCTCGGCAACGACGCCAAAATTTGATTACGCTCAACTATGTCTAATAAAAGATTAAGCGGGCGTTGCAAATATAATCTGAGTATTTTTCCCAGAGTCGAATCCCACAGAAAACTAACGTATCAAATGTTGTTGTTGGACTACTAGATTCTCAATAATCAATCTCCCCAAAGGTTATGAATATCACTTTTTGGTATTTTTACTACTACATCAAATTAAACAAACTAAAAGACAACTAATGTTTAGATGTAAACAGATGCGATAAAAGTCTAAGGTTATGGTTTCCCTCGTTGATGGAATCTCTTAGTGTATATTTCCTATAGTTTTGACTTAATTATCTCTATCAATCATGAACACTCAGACTATCATAAATCTCTCTCAAGTAATTATATAATCTACTAGACGCACGCTCTCAAGTTACGCTAGCTAAATTGCATTACAATTCACTTTAGATTGCACCCAAGGTATCGTTATCTCTAATCCAACCTTTAAACCCTCGGTTGTGGATCTCTCCTATACTTTGGGAGTGATGTTGTTCAACAATTACCTAAATATGCACTCTCTCTCGAGTAGATACACACTAAATAGGAACAACTAATTGAGGGCCCTTCAATCAACTACAACAAGAACGTAGTTGAACAAATAGAGATTGAAAACCAAGCAAAACTATATTTAAGATAACAATAAGTTCATCCTCAACGGGTTCCACCAAAACCATAGATTAAAGAAGTTAGCTACTCATGCTCAAACACAATAAAAACTCAAAAGAAATCATAATTATATACTATTTATACAATTTTATATATTATTATACAGATGAATCCCTTCAATGGAGCTTCATTGTTGTTCTTCTTTCTTGGGGATCTTCTGAAATTTAAAACAAATCTAGCTTAAATCTGTCACGACCCAAATTCCCCCAACCTTAGGGATCGTGATGGCGCCTAACACCACACTTGCTAGGCAAGCCAATTTTAGAGTTCGATTAACTAGTTCCTTTGAATTTCCATAATTAGAATATAAAAATTAAGCTACTGACTTTCAATGAATAATTCCAAACATAGACTAATAAGCAATTAAATAAAACGAGTTACGAACTAATTATATAAGTAACTTAAAACTACCCCAGGGTCTGGTGTCAAAATTCACGAACTACTAAAAAATACTACAAATAATGGGCTGAAAGAAATAATGTAAATGTTCTGAATATAATAAAACAACGTTATGAAAATAGGAGAAGACTCTCGGGATCTGCGAACGCCGGTAGATTTACCCCGTGTCTCCGAATCAACGAATAGGCGCTCTAAATATCTCTACTGCTGGTCGGTACCTGGATCTGCACAAAAGAGTGCAGAGTGTAGTATCAGTACAACTGACCCCATGTACTGAGTAAGTACCGAGCCTAACCTCGACGAAGTAGTGACGAGGCTACGAAGGGACATTAACAACATATAAAATTTGACAATAATATATACAATAACGCAATAAAACAATTCTACACGAACAAGAAAAAATATAACTGAGACAATAAAAATAAAGCAAGAAGGAATTCTAAACAAATAATTAAGTATTGCAACAAAATAAAATAACTTACCTGCCAAAAATATGAAAAATAGTAAAAATAAAATAAAATAGTATGTTTTCAACTCTTTGTTTTTCTTTGAAAATCAGTAAAAATATAAATGTCCTCCCTTATCGCTCCTTTTTGCGGCGTGCAACCCGCTCCTACCTCTCCACCCTTATTGCTCCTCCCTAAATATATCACCCTAATTACTCCTGTTGCGCGCGTGCAACCCGATCCCACCTGTCCACCCTTATTACTCCTTGTTGCGGCGCGCAACCCGCTCCCACCAGACATATCATATCAATTTACTTATAAAGAATTTTACAATCCAGGCCAAGCCTTTCACAATACTGTCATTTTCACAATTTCAAACAGAAAACCATATAGCTCGTAAGCTTTAACCAATATCATTTCACAATAAAACAAACTAGAATATATGTAAATACCGTAACGCTGTCAATCCCGCTAAGTCTTTATATACCATGATAAAATCTAGAGAACAACCAACACTTTTAACACACTTACAACAACAATTGGAAATAACTCAATGAAACCCAATAACCACGTGAACCTCAACAATTACGAAACAGTTAAATGCATTTCTCACAACTTCCTCAATATTATCAAAACGAAACCGACATGAACGTCAATATATATATATATATATATATATATAATTCGTAAAAATAACGCCAAACCTCTCAACTGTTCTATATCACAAGAAAACCAGCTAAAACAACCAATACTCTTTCCAATATAACCACAACAATATCTGACAACAAAATAATAAGGCTAAATAGTCATAGAAACAATAATGAACATATAAAAATTAAGACAAACACCAATTAAGTTGGGAACGGAGAAGGGATCATGTTTAACAAACAATTTGGGTGGTGCATAGATACTCGTCACCTCACATATACACCACGCCCATGCATTTCACATAGCAAACATGTGGGGAGTTCTATTCCCTCAAGTCAAAGTTAGACCAAACACTTACCTCAATTTCGCAGACCACTCACTACTCAATTATTGCTTTTCCTTTTGAATTCACCTCTAACTTTCTCGAATCTAATCACAATTAACTAAATATCATTAACTAATGCTAAAGGAACTAACTTTATTAAAAAAATATAATTTTTCCTAAGTTTTCTAAAAAAAAAGTAAAAACCTGACTCCGGGCTCGCATGGTCTAAACTCGGGATTCAGACCAAATTACGCTAACCCATTCACCCACGAACCCAAATATGCTATTAGTTTTGAAATCCGACCTTAATTCGATGTAAAATTTTGATTTTTACAAAATTTCCTAATTCTACCCAAACCCTCAATTTTTACCATGAAAATTCTTAATTTTTGCTTTAAAAGTGATGAAAAACAGTGAAGGAATTGAAAAACAAAGTTTATAATTGATTACCAATACATTGGGGATGAACCTTGGTGAAGCAAATCGTCTCTAGGGCTTGGTAGTTCGAAAAATGGTTGAAAAATAGGTTTTGTCCGTGTTTAACAGTGTATTTATATGACTGGGTAGGCCTTCTATGCGATCGCGGAAGAAGGGATGCGATCGCATAGAATAAAAAAAATATCCCTGAAATTTTCACAATGCGATCGCGGAAGAACTTATGCGATCGCATAGAACAAAAGTTGTCCCCCAGCAAATTAACACTATGCGATCGCGGAGAAGGTTATGCGATCGCATAGAATAAAAAAAGACCCCCACGATTTACACTATGCGATCGCGGAGAAGGTTATGCGATCGCATAGCACTAATTTAATGGGCACCAGAAAATAGAAAACCTGCAATTTTTCTTAAGTTCAAAATATCTCGTGGCCTATCTGAAACTTACCTGAGCCCTCGGGGCTTTAAACAAAACATGCACACAAGTGTAGAAACATCATACAGACTTGCTAGTGCGATCAAATCATGAAAATAACATATAAAACTATGAATTAAACATCAAAACTCATCATTTTCAACAAGAATTCTCAAAGTTCAAAATTTCTCAACCGGATGTCCGAATCACGTCAAACGAACTCCGTTTTTCACCAAATTTCACAGTAAAACCTTTAAATACTATAATAAATTTGTACCGGGCTCCGGAACCAAAATACGGTCCCGATACCATTGGTTTCAAACATTAATTCTTTTCTTTATTTCATTAATATTTCAGCAAAATAATTTCTTTCAAAAATTGATTTCTAAGGCTTGGGACCTCGGAATTCATTTTCGGTCATACGCCCGAGTCCCATATTTCACTGCGGACCTCCAGGATCGTCGGAACATAGATCTGGGTCCGTTTACTCAAAATGTTGACCAAAATCAACTATAATCAAATTTAAATTCTAGAAATCTCTATTTCTCATATTTTCACATAAAACCTTTCCGGTTTCACGCCCGGACTGCGCACGCAAGGTATTTAAAATTAGTGTTTTAAGGCTATTAAGCCTAAACGGGGTCTAAATTCATATAATGACCCCTTGGGTCATCACAATCTCCTCCTCTAAAACAAACGTTCGTCCTCGAACGAACATAGTAAATTACATGAAATGGCGAACATGTGTGGGTATCTACTATGCATGTCTGAATCGGACTCCCAAGTAGCCGCCTCAACAGGCTGGCCTCTCCACTGCACTCGAACTGAAGGATAACTCTTAGACCTCAATTGACGAACTTGCCGGTCTAAAATAGCTACCGGCTCCTCCTCTTAAGTCAAGTCTTTGTCCAATTGGATAGAGCTGAAATCTAACACGTGGGACGGGTCACCATGATATTTTCGGAGCATAGATACATGGAATACCGGATGAACTGAGGATAAACCTGGAGGAAACGCAAGCTATAATCTACCTCCCCTACTCTATCAAGAATCTCAAATGGCCCGATATACCTAGTGATCAACTTACCCTTCTTCCCAAATCTCATAGCACCCTTCATGGGCGACACACGAAGAAATACTCTCTCCCCAACCATGAATGCCACATCACGAACCTTACGATCGGCATAACTCTTTTTCCTAGACTGAGCTGCACGAAGTCTCTCCTGGATAATCTTGACCTTATCTAAGGCCTCCTGAACTATGTCTGTAATCAATAACCGAGCCTCTCCTGGCTCAAACCATCCAACTGCGATCTACACCGTCTACCATATAACGACTTGTAAGGAGCCATCTGAATGCTCGATTGATAACTATTATCATAGGCAAGCTCTGCTAACGGCAAGAACTTATCCCAAGAACCTCCAAAGTCAATAACACAAGCACAGAGCATATCTTCTAAAATCTGAATAGTACGCTCGGACCACCCGTCAGTCTGAGGGTGAAATGTTGTACTCAACTCCACTCGGGTACCTAACTCACACTGAACTGCCCTCCAAAAGTGCGAAGTAAACTACGTACCCCGATCAGAAATGATAGACACGGGTACACCATGAAGGCGAACTATCTCCCGAATATATAACTACGCCAACCGCTCTGAAGTGTAAGTACTTGCTACAGGAATGAAGTGTGCCGATTTAGTCAGTCTATCCACAATAACCCAAATTACGTCAAATTTCCTCTGAGTCCGTGGGAGTCCAACAACAAAGTCCATAGTGATACGCTCCCACTTCCACTCAGGAATCTATATCTGCTGAAGTAAACCACCGGGTCTTTGATTTTCATACTTCACTTGCTGACAATTCAAACAACGAGCCACATAAAAAACAATATCCTTTTTCACCCTTCTACACCAATAATGTTGTTTCAAATCATGATACATTTGGCCGCACCAGGGTGAATAGAATACTTAGAACTGTGAGCCTCCTCAAGGATCAACTCACGAAGGCCATCAACATTAGGCACACATAATCGACCCTACATCCTCAAAATGCCATCATCTCCAGCTGTAACCTGCTTGGCACCACCGTGCCGAACTGTGTCCCTAAGGACCATCAAATGCGGGTCATCATTCTGCCGCTCCCAGATACGTTCAATTAAAGAAGACCGAGCGGCTGTACAAGCTAGAACACCGCTGGGCGAAATATCCAACCTCACAAACTTATTAGCTAATGTCTAAATATCTGAGGCTAACGGTCTCTCACCGGCTGGAATATACGCAAGGCTGCCCATACTCACTGCCTTTCTACTCAATGCATCGGCCACCACGTTGGCCGTCCCTGGATGATATAAAATGGTGACATTATAATTCTTCAGTAACTCTAACCATCTCCGCTGCCTCAAATTTAGATCTTTCTGCTTGAATAAGTACTGGAGGCTGCGATGGTCAGTAAAAACCTCACACGACACGCCATAAAGATAATGCCTCCAAATTTTCAATGCATGAACGATGGCTGTCAATTCTAAGTCATGAAAAGGATAATTCTTCTCATGGACTTCCAGCTGCCAAGACGCATATGCAATCACTCTGCCATCCTTTATCAATACTACTCCAAGTCTCACTCGGGAAGCGTCAACATACACCGTGAAAGAACCCAAACCTGATGGTAACACCAACACCAGTGCTGAAGTCAAGGTTGTCTTAAGCTTCTGAAAGCTCGCCTCACACTCGTCTGACATTTAAATGGATCACCTTTCTGAGTCAATTTAGTCATTGGGGCTGCTATAAATGAGAACCTCTCCACAGACGACGGTAGTAACCTGCCAAACCTAAGAAGTCCCCAATTTCCGTGGTTGTAGTGGGTCCAGGCCAGTTCTTGACTGCCTCTATTTCCTTAATAGTTGTTCATGATCAAGTATAGAATTATCAAATAGCTTCACGTCAACGTTCACAATACCGATAACGAGATACGATTCTTGAAGACCTCGTAATTATATACCGAATTAACCTGTCTCATTTAACGCCACCCGGGCGGGCACATACCTCGTAGGTCAAGGCTCAATAATTATAACACGAATTTGGCAAAGTATGCACAGTTAATTAATTAATTAATTTCTTTACTTATTTACTTATTATTAGTATTACTTTTATTATTAGTTATTCATTCATTATTATGATTATTATCATTATTGCATACATAAATTGTTGAATAAGCCTAACAGACATGACTCTCTACCAGTACTATAGTAAAATTTTGATTCACACGGGAGAATTTAAACACAAGAATTTCCACCACAAGGATCTCATCCTTACATAACTTCCACCGCGGCTCGTAGCCCGGTTTAAACATACCAAATCATATCAAAACGCGAGGATCTCTTCCTCAATTCTGAATCACAATTAATATGCATATCGCCACTCAAAATCTTCCATTTTGTTCTTTTGAATATTATCCGTTAAATAAAATTACAACACGTAATGATAGACATAGCTATCGCCATAGAATTTCTCAATACCAGGGTTCACATAAGTAGATTTCAGAGTTACGAAGCTCACCCGAGAGTGGAGCATTTTAGGATAAATTTATTAAATACGCATAACCGAATTAAGTTCAGGAAATCGTCACTTTATAATAATTAGAGATTGTTCTTGTAATGACACCATTTAATGTAGCGACCTAAGCCATACCATAGAAAATATACCAACAGGCTAGGTCTCCACCTCTAGGAATTTTACCTCCACTTTCGACATGTAAATTGAGTTGTAATTGCAATGGGACACTTAGCTTGAGTGTTCTGATGAAATATGGCTCTCCCAAGTCTAGGACAATTTCTACCCCTAGTCGAACTGAAGTATCACCTGCCCTGAGTCGTCCAAAATTTTACAATCATATTTGAGTCCTTTAATGAGTCTGTGAACTTGTTCTCTGGCTATATGAACCGAAGTAGGAGTATGACAACTAACTTATTAAACATGATGGCATATTCTGACACCGTCATATGACCTGACACAACCGTTCAACCCTATGCGCCACGTATTATGGAGAGTCCGAGAAACAAACTCTTTCAAAAGTATTTATGAGAACTGAATCAAGTAACTGATGTTGCATTGGCTGGTCATCCTCTTCGTAGGCTTGCTACAAACACCGGAGGGCAATTTCTTATCTTTCTATGTTAACTCAACACTGCTGAGCTACCCCACTTATTCATATACTCTTCGTTATTATTTTTGGGGTAACTCTCATCTCTATTGACACACAATGATCACAAAAGTAGTGCTTTCTACCGATAAATCTTGGCACAAACCATGTAGTCTAAAAGCTTGTCAACCACTGTACTCCCTCTAGAGTACCCCCAAAATCCGCAACCGTGACTCCCATGCTGAGTAAACCTTCTGTAGATTTAAAGTTGGTTATATAACTCCTTTGGTATTGAGGTATAGGGTTATCAAGGAGGCAGACATACCGCAAGTCCCAGCTTTATCTCTTGAAAAATCTCAGGCCTTATACGTTCCAGGCCAAACCCGATATAACACATGACCCCGCAATCTATTCCTTGACAGTGGACTTCCTCACTTGACACGAAACCATAGGTCACAATGTCTGATAATTCATAATGTTAAACTTCACAACTCACATACATCAACTCCGTTGCTTTCAACTATTCCCTTGTTATGCAGTACCGAAGTAACTATGATTCCCTCTGGGATATGGGCTAGTCCAATATGTATCGACTAAGCTAGAACCTCTGCGTCTAGATCCATTTGAGACTATACAATATGTGCTGATGTTCGAGCTTTAAAATGAGCTCTGCTTTTATCTCTCCCCCTGATCGTAGCTGTCGTTGGGGCTTCATCTCTTGTCCGGTCGTAGACGCTTCGCGTGTTGTCGATATTTGTGAGAGTACAAGAATAGACAAGTTCAATCATCAATGGTAGAATAAATTCGCACGATAGAGTAGAATAGAAGTGAAATTTTTTTCCTAACTTCATAGCCTCTGAGAGATAAGTACAGACGTCTCCATACCTATCCTTCAGACTCTACCAAGTTTGTTCGTGAATTGTGAGACCTAAGCAACCTAGTGCTCTAGTACCAACTTGTCACGACACAAATTCCCCCAACCTTAGGGATCGTGATGGTGCCTAACACCACACTTGCTAGGCAAGCCAATGTTAGAGTTCGATTAACTATTTCCTTTGAATTTCCATTTAAACAAAATAAATAACTATAAAATAAAAATTAAGCTACTGACTTTCAATGAATAATTCCAAACATAGACTAATAAGCAATTAAATAAAACGAGTCACGAACTAATTATATAGATAAGTTCACGAACTACTAAAGAATAATACAAATAATGGGCTGAAAGAAATAATGTAACTGTTCTGAATATAATAAAACAACGTTATGAAAATAGGAGAAGACTCTCGGGATCTGCGAACGCCGACATATATACCCCGTGTCTCTGAATCAACGAATAGCCGCTCTAAATATCTCTACTGCTGGTCGGTACCTGGATCTGCACAAAAGAGTGCAGAGTGTAGTATCAGTACAACCGACCCCATGTACTGAGTAAGTGCCGAGCCTAACCTCGACGAAGTAGTGACGAGGCTACGGTGGGGCATTAACAACATATAACCCGTGACAATAATATATACAATAACGCAATAAAATAATTCTACACGAACAAGAAAAAATATAACGGAGACAATAAATATAAAGCAAGAAGGAATTATAAATAAATAATTAAGTATTGCAATAAAATAAAATAACCCAGCCGCCTTTTCCAGGCCTCAGCTATCACCAACTCTCAAATAATTCCCAAGTTTCCAAACTTTAACTTTAAATAAAAATAGTGCCAAAAATATGAAAAATAGTAAAAATAAAATAAAATAGTATGTTTTCAAATCTTTGTTTTTCTTTGAAAATCAGTAAAAATATAAATGTCCTCCCTTATCGCTCCTTGTTGCGGCGTGCAACCCGCTCCTACCTGTCCACCTTTATTGATCCTCCCTAAATATATCACCTTTATTACTCCTGTTGCGGCGTGCAACCCGATCCCACTTGTCCGCCCTTATTACTCCTTGTTGCGGTGCACAACCCGCTCCCACCAGACATATCATGTCAATTTATTTATAAAGAATTTCACAATTCAGGCCAAGCCTTTCACAATACTGTTATTTCCAAAATTTCAAACAGAAACCCATATATCTCGTAAGCTTTAACAATTATCATTTCACAATAAAACCAATCAGAATATATGTAAACACCGTAACGCTGTCAATCCATCTTAGTCTTTATATACCATGATAAAATCTAGAGAACAACCAACACTTTTAACACACTTACAACAATAATTGGAAATAACTCAATGAAACCCAATAACCACGTGAACCTCAACAATTACGAAACAGTTAAATTGCATTTCTCACAACTTCCTCAATATTATCAAAACGAAACCAACAAGAACGTATATATATATATATATATATATATATATATATATATATATATATATATATATATATAATTCGAAAAAATAATGCCAAACCTCTCAACCGTTCTATATCACAAGGAAACCAACTAAAACAACCAATACTCTTTCCAATATAACCACAACAATATCTGACAACAAAATAATAAGGCCAAATAGTCATAGAAACAATAATGAATATATAACAATTAAGACAAACACCAATTAAGTTGGGAACGGAGAATGGATCATGTTTAAACAAAAATTTGGATAGTGCATAGATACTCGTCACCTCACCTATACACCACGCCCATGCATTTCACATAGCAAACAAGTGGGGAGTCCTATTCCCTCAAGTCAAAGTTAGACCAAACACTTACCTCAATTTCGCAGGCCACTCACTGCTCAATTATTGCTTTTCCTTTTGAATTCACCTCTAACTTGCTCGAATCTAATCACAATTAACTTAATATCACTAACTAATGCTAAAGGAACTAACTTTATTGAAAAACATGATTTTTCCTAAGATTTCTAAAAAAAGTGAAAAACCCGACTCCGGGCCCGCTTGGTCTAAACTCGGGATTCAGACCAAATTACGTTTACCCATTCACCCACGAACCCAAATATGCTTTTAGTTTTGAAATACGGCCTTAATTCGATGTAAAATTTTGATTTTTACAAAATTTCCTAATTCTACCCAAACCTTCAACTTTTACCATGAAAAATCTTAGTTTTTGCTTTAAAAGTGATGAAAAATAGTAAGGAATTGAAAGAACAAAGTTTAGAATTGATTACCAATACTTTGGGGATGAACCTTGGTGAAGAAAATCGTCTCTAGGTCTTGGTAGTTCGAAAATTGGTTGAAAAATAGGTTTTGTCCGTGTTTAACAGTGTATTTATATGACTGGGCAGGCCTTCTATGCGATCGCGGAAGAAGGGATGTGATCGCATAGAATAAAAAAAATATCCCTGAAATTTTCACTATGCGATCGCGGAAGAACTTATGCGATCGCATAGAACAAAAGTTGTCCCCCAGCAAATTAACACTATGCGATCGCGGATATAGCTATGCGATCGCATAGAACAAAAAAAGACCCCCACGATTTACACTATGCGATCGCGGAGAAGGTTATGTGATCGCATAGAACAAAAAAAGACCCCCACGATTTACACTATGCGATCGCGGAGAAGGTTATGCGATCGCATGGCACTCATTTACTGGACACCAAAAAATAGAAAACCAACAATTTTTCTTAAGTTCAAAATATCTCGTGGCCTATCTGAAACTCACCCGAACCCTCGGGGCTCTAAACAAATATGCACGCAAGTCTAGAAACATCATACGGACTTGATCGTGCGATCAAATCATGAAAATAACATGTAAAATTATGAATTAAACCTCAAAACTCATCATTTTCAACAAGAACTCTTAAAGTTCAAAATTTTTCAACCGGATGTCCGAATCACGTCAAACGAACTCCGTTTTTTCACCAAATTTCACAGTAAACCTTTAAATACTATAACAAATCGGTATCAGGCTCCGGAACAAAAATACGGGCCTGATACCAATAGTTTCAAATATTAATTCTTTTCTTTATTTCGTTAATATTTCAGCAAAACAATTCCTTTCAAAATTGATTTCTAAGGCTTGGGACATCGGAATTCATTTCCGGGCATACGCCTGAGTCCCATATTTTACTGCGGACCTCCGGGATCGTCAGAACACAGATCCGGGTCCGTTTACTCAAAATATTGACCAAAGTCAACTATAATCAAATTTAAATTCTAGAAATCACTATTTCTCATATTTTCACATAAAAGCTTTCTGGTTTCACGCCCGCGCTGTGCACACAAATCGAGATATTTAAAATTATACTACTTAGGACAATTAAGCCTAGAACGGAGTCTAAATTCATAGAATGACCCCTTGGGTCATCACAAAACCTACTCCAAATCACTTCAAATTTATGTTTTGAACTCCTCTTGTTGATTCCAATCAATTGGGAAAACACCCAATCCAAACAACTAACAAATCAAAAAATGCAATTTCTGAAATCGAAGCTTTGAAACACCTTTTTTCTAGGTTTTTAATCAACCACTAGAATTAGAATTACACATAAATTGAGGATAAGACTGAGACTATGCAAATACCTTTTTCTAGTTTGGTGATCCAACAACCTACCAAATGAACCTCTTTAGTGCAAACACAATTCTTTCCACTCCATTGAAGGAAGTGATCTTCATATGACTCCAAAAAACTAATTTTTTTATGTATTATTTTTTTCTTCTTCATCCAAATAGTGATTATTGGCTTTGAACATGGAGGAATGTTGATGGAGAATAACAATGATGGAGAAAGTTTGGGATGCAAAATTGGGACCCGTGAAGAAGAAGAATAAAAAAATGAATAAAAATTTTAAAAGGAGTAGGCGAGTGGGTGAAAAGTAATTTTCACATTATATACAACCTAGGCCATATTGGGTAAGAGCTTCAAATGTGGGTCATTTTTTGATGGGCTATTGAGTCAAGTGATAAGGAGTGTAATTTTCCCTCTTTTATATCTAATCCCGTTTTATTCAGGATTGGCTGATTTTCCTCTCATGCGTATCTACAAATGATTCTCTAAATCGAATTTGGCACAGTCCGTTATAATCAATTTCTGGACTAATAGTTACGGTGCCAATATGTCTAGTACCGAGTGTTCTTCATATTCCGTCCACGTTATTCTTCACCTCTTTCGTAACTTACTTGACACTCGTTGATATTTAACTTGTCCACGTGGTGAGTCTATTTTTTTTTACTAATACAGATAGTCTACACACTTTTCGGATAATCTCAACTGATTATTCAGAAAATAATAAAGAATTTTTGGCGGGAATATTTGCGGCCTCTTCCCGAGGTTCCAATGACGTGTTGTAAAAGTGAAAGGACATGCGCCACTTTGATTTAATGTTGAAACACGTAGTGTAATATAATTGGTTCTGTAACATGCAGCAATTTTCTAGGAACTAATGGCTCTGTGACTTCGAAGTGACAATCCTATTATGACGGTTCATGATGATATAATTTTTTCCTATAAATACAAAATTGAAACCTTAAAAAAATGTCCCTACTCTCTTTGCCTTCGTCTTCTCTCTTTCATTCTTTTCATTCTCCGATTTTCTCTATTCGTTGTTTCCCTAGTCGTTATGTTACGCGGTGCCTTTCTGAGATTCTTTGGAAGGGCGACGTAAGGCTAAGCAGGCGATGTCAGGGTGGTTGCTGTCCGCCGAGTAAGGTCCCCTCCGCACGCTAGACGAGATTGTCAGTGCCGTGCGAGAAAACCAATGCCAACAATTGAGAGAACAATAATGAAAATTAAATAAAAGTTTGATTGCATTAATGAAAGCTATTACAAAAGAGGCAACGCAGTGTCGAGGGGGAGAGACACTAGTACAGAGAATTGCTTGATAGAAAGTTTTTGAATGCTTGTAATAATGCTTTAAAAAAATAAA
This sequence comes from Nicotiana undulata, assembly GCA_005239495.1. Lineage (NCBI taxonomy): Eukaryota > Viridiplantae > Streptophyta > Magnoliopsida > Solanales > Solanaceae > Nicotiana > Nicotiana undulata. The sequence goes on from MDKH01158393.1 coordinate 20,163, forward strand.
CCAAAGGTACATGACTAGACCAAATTACGCTAGAGAAACATAATGAAAGTACATGGAATAAAACTACTCTATATTTACAAGGAAAAGGACTTAGTTTTCTACAAAGGTAGAAACAGGTCCGTTGGCAGCAACTTTGTCTCAGGCATCACGATCTGCGCGCGCGGCGCTGCTGGCAGCGGCTTGCGGCTGGGCGCTAGCGAGGAAAATCGGTGGGGAGACAGAGGCACATGTGCGCTTTTCACTTGGCGCGGCCAAGATCACGGGGCCGTCCATGACGCTAAGCGTTGGGAGGCTTGCTAGGACGCCACGAGACGCGTCCAAGGGGTCATGGGGCATGGCTGGAAAGCCGCCCGTGATAGTTATAATGATTTTCCATATTTTTCACCCTTCCGCTTTTAACCCCACAACCTCTCCTCATCGGGGTGTTATAGTTGGCGAGTTACCAAATTAGAAGCTCCCGCTAGGTCTAGGAAGAGAGTAAAATCTCCAATTGACACTTAAGACTACTGACTTTGAACTCGTGATACTATAATTCAAACATTGGCCTTTCAAACATGTTTGTAAGAAACAACCCAGGTCTAAATTCGGTAAGATCTCTTTTTCTTCCCACAAAATTAAAGGAGAAGTGAAATATTCAATCGACACCTGACTACTAATTTTAAATTGTTACATTATAATCCAAACTATGGCCTTTTGGACATTGCAGTGAAATATTTGTTGGTATTGAAAATAGTAATAAAATTCATAAATAGCAACTAATGTCACGGAGTATTCGATTTCACAAGTGAAATTCCAAGTCATTTTCAAAGAATTTCACCTTTAACATTTAAAGAGTTTATAACAATGGCTATTTTTCAATTACATCGTTGAAAGTAATTAATCTACACTACTATTACAGATGAATAGACTAAAACGCAAAAATGAGTATTATCACTTTTTGCCCGCGACAGAAACTATTTTACATTTGGTAGTCGAAAAAGTGTATAATTTTTGTATATAACAAACATAATGTATATATATATACAAGAAATATACGAATTTTATACATCTTTTTGACTATTATTTTTAATGCGGTTATACAAAAAAAAATTTCCACAAATAAATTATATTCATAGTAACCCACAAGATGGAGATATTTGTCAGCAGCCCAATATCAAGGGATTCGAGACCTGGAACCTTTGGGTTACATCCAACCCATTTTTCTCTTCTTGTCTACTCGTAAAAATCTAGGGGAGAAAATACTAAAATCCTATTTAAAATTTTTATAACAAAATGTTCTCTTTTTTGAAAAATAATAAAACTGTTATAAAATAACAACTGTAAAGCAAATAAACTAAAGACAAGTATAGAGAGAAACTGATATATTATTGAACTTTCAAACTGATGTACATAATTAATTGAAATCTCTTCTATTTATAGAAGAAGGAAGTTGTTGTGTAAGCTGCTACGGCAAGCTGCTGCGTAAGCTACTACAAGCTGCTGTGTAAGCTACTACAAGTTGCTGTGTAAGTTGCTTGTAAGCTACTGCTGTACCAGACATAGATAATCTTCAACCGCGGGTAATGTTTATCCATAACTGAGTACCGAAATGATAAGCTTCTTCAGGAAGCTTATTTCCAATAGAGTACCAAATAGATAAACATATTTTCGGCGGAGTCCCACATGGATAAGCTTCTTCAGGAAGCTTGTGAACATCCATAATGTAATATATATTTATAACACTCCCCCTTGGATGTTCATTAAAAGATAATGTGCCTCGTTAAAACCTTACTAGAAAAAAACCCGTGGGAAAAAAATCCTAGTGAAGGAAAAATAGTACACATATTTTGTAATACGCATTGCTAGGTGCCTCATTAAAAACCTTATAAGGAAAACCCGTGGGAAAAACCTTAGTAAGGGAAAAAGAGTGCACCGTGTATTTTACTCCCTCTGATGAAAACCTTGTTTTAAATATTTGAGTCTCCGCATCCCAATCATGTATACCATCTTCTCAAAAGTTGAAGTTGGCAAAGACTTGGTGAATAAATCTGTCGGATTGTCACTTGAACGGATTTGTTGCACATCAATGTCACAATTTTTCTGAAGATCATGCGTGTGGAATAATTTTGGTGAAATGTGCTTCGTTCTATCTCCTTTTATAAATCTCCCCTTTAATTGGGCGATGCATGCAGCATTGTCTTCGTATAAAATTGTGGGTCTTTTCTCACATTCCAGACCACATTCTTGCTTCATGAATAGCTATTATCTCAGCATGATTTGAAGAAGTAGCAACAATAGATTGCTTTGTGGAGCGCCATGATATGACAGTACCTCCACATGTATACACGTACCCGATTTGAGATCTAGCTTTATGGGGATCAGATAAATAACCTGCATCAGCATAACCAACAAGATCTGCACTCTCTTTGTTAGCATAAAATCAAGAGTTCCCTTTAAATATCGCAATATATGCTTAATCTCGTTCCAATGTCTCCGTGTAGGAGAAGAACTATATCTTGCTAGTAAATTGACAGAAAATGCTATGTCAGGTCTTGTAGCATTAGCAAGATACATTAGTGCACCGATTGCACTGAGATAGGGTACTTCGGGACTAAGGAGTTCCTCATCCTCTTCTGGAGGTCGGAACAAATCCTTTTTTATTTCAAGTGATCGAACAACCATTGGTGTACTCAATGGATGCGCTTTGTCCATGTAAAAGCGTTTTAAGACCCTTTCTGTATAGGCAGATTGATGGATAAAGATCCCGTCTGCTAAATGTTCAATTTGCAGACCAAGACAAAGTTTTGTCTTTCCAAGATCTTTCATCTCAAATTCTTTCTTAAGATATTCAATTGCCTTTTGGAGCTCTTCTGGAGTTCCAACAAGATTTATGTCATCAACATAAACAACAAGTATAACAAATTCTGATGCCATTTTCTTTATAAAAATACATGGACAAATAACATCATTTATGTAACCCTCTTTCAGCAAATATTCACTGAGGCGATTATACCACATGCACCCAGATTGCTTTAAACCGTACAAAGATCTTTGTAATCTGATTGAATACATTCCCGAGATTTTGAATATGCTTCATGAATTTTGAATCCTTAAGGGATTTTTATGTAAATTTCATTATCAAGTGACCCGTACAGATAAGCTGTAACCACATCCATTAGTTGTATTTCAAGCCTTTCACGTAAGGCTAAACTGATGAGATATCGAAATGTTATGACATCCATAATGGGTGAATATGTTTCTTCATAATCGACTCCAGGTCGTTGTGAGAATCCTTGTGCGACAAGGCGAGCCTTGTATCTGTCAACTTTATCTTTATCATTCCTTTTCCGCACAAAAACCCATTTATGACCAACTGGCTTTATACCAGCAGGTGTTTAGACTACTGGTCCAAAGACATCTCTTTTAGCAAGTAACTTCAATTCCTATTGAATTGCCTCTTGCCATTTTGGCCAATCAGATCTTTATCGACATTCTTCGACAGATCGGGGTTCAAGATCCTCACTATCTTGCATAATGTTTAGTGCAACCTTATATGCAAAAATATTATCCACCACTATTTCAGATCGATTTAAATTAATCCATCACCAGTAGAACTTATTAAAAGTTCCTCACTCACTTGAGTCTCCGGTTTATTGATTTCT